>JANVCJ010090150.1:0-10436 GCA_026413505.1 Epizoanthus ramosus
GAGTCTCGGATTTTCTCCCCAAAGTGGCTCGGAGTTAAAGTTTTGAAAAGTCTCGGGCTCAGATTTTAAATAGGCCGCCTCGACGTCTTGGCGAGTCTCGGGTTTACCATTCGCCACCCCTACTATTCTCAGCTTGAGCTTTTTCTGGCACAGTAACACACAAGAAAGAAACTGGCAATACTTTGAGAATTTACCTCTTTAGAATTATTGGTTCTATTAAAAATGACAGATGTTACAATAATTTGGTATTTACTGTTAGTTATGAATAATGTACAAAGTGTGGATTAAACATTCAGCTAGCTCCATTATTCCATGCGTTTCCAGGACTGAAATCAAAATCCCATGACTTTCCTGGCCTGGAAAATAAAATAATATTGTAAATTCCATGACTTTCCAGGTTTCCCATGATCCGTACGAAGCATGTGATGTATCCTGGGTGAATTTAAACACAGCTATGGTTATTTATAACTAAATAATTTTTTTATATTGACTTGAAGAAATTGTAATAGTTGCTCAGTCGGATTAACAAACTATCACCGGTGGATTCAAACACAGAGCTCTACGGATTATAGTACTATCAGAGAATGACAACAGTTCCTTTATAGTCCAACTCTACCTAATTAACTTACATTCTCAGACAAAATAGTTGGGTACACCTAATTAAAAATGATTGACCCCCCCCCCAATACAATGTTCTTTTCTTGCCGTTACTATTTTGACCAATAAATATATATTGTATTGGGGGGAGGGGGTGTTGCAAAAAAAATTATTGCCATGTACTACTCCAACTAATTTTGTTCGAGATTGTAGCTAGCTAGCACTTGATAGCTAGTGTACATGTATCTCTGGATTATACTGACAGAGAGTGGCGATGATATCTGGAATGCAGTGGCATCCAAGGTGGAAAAATAATTGCTGCGCCACTAAACCTTGCCGTCTTTGTGTTTGCCACACTACTCCAGCTATTGCTAACTTCATCATAGCATTCTACCGAGTCCACAATTGACATATATTCATTCATTCCATTAATAGCAAAAATCTTCCCACAATGCACTGTCACAGACACACCTCCCCGGCAGTGCTTCATGGGTGCAATTTTTGTCCAAGTGTTTAAGTTAGGAATGTAGCGTTCTACGGTGTTGAGAGAACCCTTCTGACCATTAGCTCCACCTACGGCATACAGATACCCCGATAGTGCTACAGCACCAAAATCATATCGACAACAGTTCATCGGTGAATCTTGAATCCAAGTATTATGCTGGTTATCATAATGTTCCACATTATTCAAATCTCCAGTCTGGTCATCAAAGCCTCCAACTGCATAAATCTTGGAGTCAAGGACTGCCAAGGCAAACCGTCTTCGCTTGTGATGCATGCTAGTGACAGAATGCCAGCGATCACTGCGAGGTGAGTAACGCTCAACATAGCTGCAAAAACAAAATTTAATGGAAATGTTATTTTTAATTGCATGTAACTTATTGTACTCAAATTATAACAAATTGCTTTTGATTTTATGGCGTTTGAACAGTTTCAAACTGGTTTGAACAGTTTCAAACTGATTTGAACAGTTTCAAACTGATTTGAACAGTTTCAAACTGATTGAAAGGAACCTCTTTCCCAGACTCTGAACAAGAGTCCTGAGAGGCCCTGGGATGAGGTTGATTTGAAAGGGGGTAATTTATATTCAACTCAGTACTTGATACAATGTCACTGACTACACAACTTTGGGGTACAGGTACAGTGTAACATTTAAAAGGTGACAACCACTTATATTACCGTAATATTCAATTAAATCTTAGGATTTCTCAAATTTATCTAGATAGTACTTTTAATTATAATTTCATTTTAAATCTTGACAAAATAAATTGATGTAATTAGATATTGAATAATTTTCTAAATATTAAATGCAAAATTGAACATTCTGAAAAATAAGTAGCAAAATGTCAGAGTTGGCAAATGACAAAGAGTAGAGCAAAACTCAGGATTTAACTTGTAGGCCAATACATGTAACGCGACAGCCTACAAATTTGAAATAAGAACTTACACTGAAACATTTTTAACATCTAAAGCAAACTGAAAATTTGTTGGGCAGAAAAAATATTTTTTAACTCACACCCTGTAATTATGGTAATTTGTTGACCAGTCCATTGCCAGTATCAATTCCTTCACAAATTAAGGCAAGGTTATTGAGCAGATTTTAAGAAATTGATGTATTTTGTCATTCTAAAGGCCATTAGAAGAAGCATACAATGTATTTCATTGCCATGGTGGAAAAACTTGTTGCCTCCTTAATCTGTTGAAGAGGAAGACCTGTATAATAATTTATCACTTGATATACAATCAAGTTTGATGCTTGTGTCAATCATGAACTGTGTTCAGGCACCTAAAGGGAAAATTCTGTGGATCCTGTCAATGTACAGTTGCGTATGCAGCTTTTCCAGCGGGGGAGGGGGGGGGGTGCACCCCGTCTGCGTGTACACACGCCTGATGTACATGCATGTACTGGATTTGGCTGTTTCTTTGTACAAGTCATGTTGAATGGATTTCCGATTTAACAGATTTGACGATCAAAATAGAGCCAATCAGTAGATTCACATGTATTCAGTTTCCCTCTTCAGCTAAATATTATAATTATTATTAATAGTACAATTTACATTAATTTGTAAACACTTGAATGCCATTGTCAAATTGAATCTCTACCATACATGTAAATGAGAGGAGAGGGGGCATACTTAGGACACCTGTCCCTTCTTAAATTATATTTTATTTTCAGGGTTCACATATATATTTGTCAACTAAGTAATGGGTGAAGTTTGTATAATAAAATAATACTTCAGGTACAATATTATCAAAATGGAATGACTTTAATCTTGTCAAGTCTAGTTATTTATCAAAATATATCCTGGCCAGTTTCCTTTTGTCATTCCTCAGCCCTGAAATGCTGTTGCTTAAGGATCCCCAGTAATAATCTAGTACGGAGTATCTTCAGTTCCTACCTGCACGTCAAATTGCCATCACTGGATCCCCCTGCAATGTAAATGTTACCCCCCAGGACAGCGGCACGAACATCCCCCTGACATTTAGTCATGTTTGCCAAAGTACTCCAAGAGTTCAAAACAGGATCATAACACTCCATAGAATTTCGCTTTTTCCCTCGCCGGCAACCGCCAATTACATAAAGTTTTCCATCTAGTACTGCAGCCGCAAACGAAGCCCGTGCCTCTGTTAATGGTCTCACAGTTTCCCACTCAGTGCTTTCATGATTGAAGCGTTCAATAGACTTGGTTTCTTTCATAAAGGAAGTTTCACCTCCAATGAAATACAGTGACTCAGCATAGGAGTTCCTCATTTTAATTCCGGCTAACTCACAGTGGCAGGTTATTGCCTCTTCTATGATATCCTGACAATAGAGGTTGGACCTGATGAGGGGATGAACAGCTACTTCCTCATGAAGAAACTTCAAAGGTATGAAAGGCATCCTCACTGCTTTCAACAGCTCAGCCATGTGCTTTTTTCTGCTGTCCAGATCATACTGAACCCATTTGATACAAGCATGAAACACATCTTCTTCACTATTCACCTGAATATCATCTTTAATCAAGATCTCCATCACAAGATTAACGGGCATGCTTTGGAACTCCTCTGTGTCAACAACATCATGGAAATTGGTGGCAACAAACTTGTCCACTGCTTGTAGTAAATCAACACATGCATATCTTTCAGCCAAGGTACGGATTCCGAGGCAGTTAGAAACCTCAATTTGCTGACCGATGAATTCAATACAGGCATTCTTGGCTGACCTGAACTGGAGCAGGTCAGAAGTAAGAAACAAGTTCTGTACATTGGCATCAGTGATTAGCAGTTGAGAAGTGTACGCGAAGTTGATCAGCGTTTCCGTTGATTCTGCATCAACACCTTTGATTTCCACCTGCCGAGTGTAAAAAGAGTAAGTAAAGTCTGCCTTCAATCTAGGATTGAAGAACATGGTTCATCAGACCCAAACTCCAGTTTCTGTAGCATGAAGCAACTGAGCGTATTACAGAATACTCCCCCTGGATTGGATGCTAGTCCATCACAGGGTTACCCCCTCAACATTTTATCAGGTTTGCCCCCCCCCCAACAATTTGCCAGGTACCCATTTATAAAATATACCTGGGAGAAGAGAAGCACTGTCAGAGTAAATGTCTTGCCCAAGGAAATTATACGATGCGAGTGCCAGCAGCCAGGATCGAACCATCAATGTTTGGTCTCAAGTCTAAGGCAGTAACCACTAGCCAGGTATTAATAATAATAATAATTGATAATAATAATTGATTAGCTATATAGGGTAACCACGATTCCCACAGAATAATCATTACTTATAAATAAGTAAACTACATGTAACTTTTAATTAGAAACTCTGACTGATTATTATAATATTTAAAATAACCATACAGTCATGTATGTTAGAAAACTGAAATTGATAGTTATTTAATATGTAAAATCAAATGAAGTGCTTTGAATACAGTCTCATGTAACTGAGTGCTGCAATCATTATTTTCATTACAATTCTGATCACATATACTGTAAAATCACATTATTGCACATTTTTGTCTCTGACTATTAAGCCTGCTGAGGACTTTACCCTCAAACAAGCATTAGGGGGGTTGAACCAGCTACTGCAGTAGTTCTAATAAGCAATTGCAGGCATTATAATAATTGAAACTAGTTGTAGACTAATTAACAACTGAAGACATCTTTTGATACATACAGTAGATCTTGTCAGTACATCATTTATTTATGCATATAGTGAGCATTTTGAGAATTTTTTTAATTCTGTTGTTGTTTTAATTTATTGTTTATTTTAATTAATATATAGACAAGAGGATATCACATGGCTGCACAGAGATATGATTCTTATCTTCAAGTGTTGCTAATATCTCTCATGAGCGAGTAAAGCAAAATGAGTAAAACTTAGACATTTTCAACACACGAACATAATTATATAGATCTCCAAACAGATCATGTAAATCATTCCATTTAAATATGATTTACCAAGCCTTAAATATCAAACATCTTTGGAAAATATTCAGAAATCTTTGGTAATTTTCGGAATATTTTCGTAAATGCTCATAAATCCTCAACAAGTATAATTATTTTTTTGAACATATTTTGAAATTTTCAGAAATGATCAGAAGTCATGTGCCTGGTGCCGTCATAGTGTTAGATCACTGTTATTTTGCTCAGTTTATAATATTTAAATAAATATATTGTTCTTAATATCTGTTTTTAAAAATATAAAAAATGATCAACATACAATTTGCTAAACTAAGACATAGGCATGGTCATAGTGACAACAAATTTAATTTAACAATTTTAAAATAACATTACTTGTTGCACTGCATGGTAATCTATCAATCTATGCATCACTCACAAATTATAAAACAGGCATAATACACTGGCAGATTCCAGGAGTTGTCTAGTAGGTAAATAAGAGTTTTGAAGGGCATCTATTATTTCATGACATTATTAATGGAAAATGTTTGCATTCTAATTTATAAACATCTTCAACTTAGGCCAGCTTTAAACAGTGAATTTCAATTCAATTAAATCCGACATATATTCGGCAGGTGATTCAAACACCAATTTTATTTGGCCGTGTCGAATGCATTTCAGAGTCAAAATGTTAGCCGAGTCACGTCAATACTGATGAGACTGTCCAGAGCTCGTTCATTACTATTTGAAAATTATGTTTAAAACAAAATGGTGGATTGATCAAGACTGCAAAACAGATGATAAAAATTTGTTTTCATTGCACGTTTAATGAAAGAATCAAGTGTAGTTGCCAAAAATGTTGTCCTGCATGCCATTTTGTTCGACAAGTCAGGTATATGCATGAGCGCAAGCATTTAATTTATTAAAATAAATTATTGTAATGTATGCATTGTATTCACTTTTTATCTTTTTAACAATTTTAATGTAAAAAGCATTGAGACTTCAGTATAATGCGTTTTTAAGAACTGTAAATTAGTATTATTATTATTCGACGAGACTAAAACGTGGTGTTTGAATCGAAGTTGAATTTCGGCCATGCTATTCAGCAGAGGTAGCCAAATTTAATTCATCTGTCGAATTTAATTCAGCTTGCCAAATTCAATGGCTTCAAACACAGAATTTCCATTGAAGTTAATGGTTCAATTGAATTCAATGTGACTAAAGTTCACTGTTTGAAGCAGGCCTAAAATCATTTGTTTTACAAATTATTTACCAAAAACTGGTAAATAAAAATACATTAATTTTAGTCTGATAGCAGAAGCCCTGCAGGTGGCCTGTGAAAAAACATCTACACATAAACTCCTGGGGGTATTTTGGGAGTAACTAAAAAAACTGTGGTTTTCTAGGAAACATTTTGAAATTCCAGAAGTTGACAAGCCTAGGAAATCCAGGAGTATTTTCAAAATTATAAATTTAATATGCATTTATAAGACAGTGTTATAGCAACATTATAAGTCCTCTTGGAAGCTCTCCTTAGCGACATAATTATATAAATTAATCCTATTACACAGCACTGTAACCTGAATACATGCATATTTCAAAATGTTATGGGAAGAATCCTGCATTTATTTATAATTATACAATAAAGAAGATATAACGTGCACTGTGATGTGGTCTAAAACCATGATCTATTTCTGAACAGACACCAATGAAAATGCCAACATGGCAATTTCCCTTTCTTCAAAGCCCTCTCCACTTTACTCTTTTTTAAGCTTGTTTCTTTTCTTAACTGGTTCAATTATTGTATAAAACATTCAAATAGATTCCATTTTCCACATGTGTGTTCACTATAATTATAATAGATGTTCAAATGACGCCAAAAAACGATGCAAACAAAAGTGACAGTCTGCCATTTCTGGTTCTCTTACCATGTTTTGACATAATTTGAACATCTATTAGTGAACATACGGATGCACAGAAAATGGAATCTAGTTGTTTTTTGAAAAAAAAGTGTTGAAGCTGCTTGGCAAAGATGTTCAGGATTTTCTTTATAGAATATTTTGTTCAAATCTACATGTATGCGAGACATAATAACAGGAAATTTCATTCACTGTCAGTGTCATGTCTGACCGAATTATTAATTACATGTACATATATTGAAGTTGAAACTGCATCAAAATAATTGTGACAAATCTAACTTCAAAAACTGGATACACTTTAGGGAAAATTAAAACTACCCCACAGTCGATTTTAAAAGATCAAGTAATCTAGTAAGTAGTTTGACTACAGATATATGCACACGACAATAACGAATATTCTAGCTATAGGTTACTGAATATATTGAATGAAATGTACCCTGCACTGCACAAATAAAATTGTTTTAAATTATTAATAGTACAGACCATAGTCAAACAGCTATCAGCTAGCAACTATCAGCTATAGAGTATATAGTTGTTGATGACTAAATTCGGCATTATCTAAAATCCCAAACCTATCAAATAGATCTAGAATAAGGCCCGGAAACTGTAGCAGTCAACAGACATTATAAATACATCTGTTTGTCTGCGTCAATTGACTATCTTCAACCATGTCTAAAAGACCACTGTTCAGAGACTATTACAAATGCCATAAATGCGAAATTTAATTTAATATTTATATCAGAAATGTATTTTGCTGGATCGATTAGAGTTCGTGAATTTGAATAAAAAGGTGTGGGATGGTTTTGATTCCAAAGCTCATTCAAAAAGGTCAATTTCGCACTAACTTTGCACTACATAGGTATCCAGCGAAACTTTTAGATTATTTGATAAGTTTATTAAACTGTTGATGATCTATAAAGGTAAGCAATGGCCGCTCAATTTTGTATACAAAACATTGAAATACGACGCCGACACTTTACCGTATAGAAGCTTGGTATGGCAGCACGCAGAACTAATACTCACTACTGTCCCAATACAAGTTTCGCTAGTTCCATCGACTTGAACTACCCGTGAAGATCGGTCAATAAACAGAATCGGAAATATTGACTTACCATATTTTGTGAACTTTCACTGAGCCTGCCTGTAAACATGGCGTTGAAGTACTGACTACTGGCTGCCAAAACGGCACGGTGAGCTTTGATTGCTTTGCCATTTACAAGTATGGTCACATCGCATAGCTCTTCCTTCTGCCTCAGCTCATGCAGTCGAGAAAGTAAGATCCCAGCGTGTTTCTGGTCGAGAAAGCGATGCACAATCGCATCTTCATCTTCCTCCATTTTCATTGCGACTGAACAACACCTGCCCTGGGGCAGCGGTTTGTTTCGGCTACACCACGACAATAGATCCCAACTAGGGTAGGGTTAGTAATTACTCATTATAATTTGGCTAAATATTCTCTCTAGCAACGCTTAAATTAAGGTTATATAACACCATGGATTTTAGCCATAGTTGTACCATATTAATTTTAAAAGCTTATAATTTTGAAGAACGTAATTTTATATTGATCGTGCTTGGAGACAGACACTCTCGTCCCCTCCCCAGTAAAAGGAGCGACGGCCCATAAGTCTTTGCGCATGACGTCATGAAGAAAACAATTTACCACAGTCGAAGCTTCGCGAAAAGTGTGCAAAGGGTTTTGCTCAGTTTATACATTTCTAGCAACGTTAAACAAAGTTTTGGTGGACCAAAGTTTTGCTAAATACATGTTTTGAGCAAACATGGGCGGGATTCTGGCAACGGTTGGCGGGATCGCGAGCTGTGCAAGTTGTGGAGGGTGTTTATCGACGCTTGCACCGGTGGTGAGTTTACACTTTTATATTTGACATTTGTAAAATTCCAGTTTCTTGTTCCGTGATATCGGATAGACATGTATTCAGTATTGTTGTTACTGTTAGGTCTGTTAGCGCAAAGTCTGAGTTGATTCCTTGTTTTTGTTTGTGAATAAACTTATCCAGATAAATTTGGTAATCTTTGATATTTAAGATAGAGATGAAAGTGAGTGACTGAGTTTAAACAAAGTAGAAGGCACAATGTGAATGCATGTCAATCACTCAATGGTTGATTGCTGACCGGCTTGTGTTTGTTAATGTTACTTTGTAGTCTGTACCCAGACATACTGCTAATAATAATTATTATTTTTATATAGATGATGTATCAGCCAATTTCATATCTTTACAACATCCAAATATTCTTACATACATACGATACATACTTACATTACATGTATGTAGCTAGTGCATTGCGTAGCTCATTAGTTTTCTAGTTTGAGCACTCTGACAATGGTACGATGATCCCACAAGCGTGGGGTCGTCTGAGGCGGCTATATAGCCTAACCTCAACTCCAGCTTCAGCACTGCACTGATGAGGCCCAAAAGGCTGAAACAGTACTGTCTGCAGTTAGATAAATCGTGGTATATGTTTTTTTTTATTGACAACCGTTTTCAACCAGTAAGAAATATAGAATAGTACAACATTTGTAAAAATATTTCTACTGCCTCAGGTGCATGTACAAGGATCGTGTTTATTATCTCACCACTGATCGATAGTACTCATATTTATCATATGAAAACCCATAAGATACCGAGTATAACAGTGTTGATAAAAGTCATATCTTTGTACATATAAAATATCGTTGGATATAACATACTTTTTTGACGAAAGTCAGCTGAATTTTTGTTCGCTGGCTCAGAAATTGGTTTTTCTTATAGATTTTTACGCAATTTTCGCTTGAGCAGGTTCAGAAATTCGTTTTTTCTTATGGATTTTCATATGATAACGAGAAACTTACATGGCTGTTTGAAGATACGACTTTTATCTCTCGTGTCGAATTTTGCAACACACTCGTTCGCTACGCGCACTCGTGTGTTACTACATTCGACACTCGAAGATAAAAGCCGTACGTTCGCACAGCCATGTAAGATCCTCTATGTATCGGAATAATGCATGACGTATTCCCTTTCCCCACAGATAACACATAACTCGGATATATTCATCGGAATGCACGGAGCCGGTTTGGCGCATGCGCTCTTTCTACCGGACTGGGCTTTATTGTTTGAGTTGTAAGTATAGCATTGGTCTGTTGATGAAAGACAGGTGTTTTGTGAAGCTTTGATCCCTTTGGTTATTGCAGAATGTTTAGATAGAAAACATTTATTTTATGAACCATCTTTTGACGGTTTAATCTTAACTGTATTTATATTTCCCATGGATAATTTATATTTCACAATTATTTTACTTTATTAATTATTACTACCGACCGAGTTTGTATGCAGCAATACCGAGTTATTCCTTCCTTACTTCCTGTTTAGCCTGTTTTATTG
The DNA here is from genome assembly GCA_026413505.1 of Epizoanthus ramosus. Classification (NCBI taxonomy): domain Eukaryota; kingdom Metazoa; phylum Cnidaria; class Anthozoa; order Zoantharia; family Epizoanthidae; genus Epizoanthus; species Epizoanthus ramosus. The sequence goes on from JANVCJ010090150.1 coordinate 10,274, forward strand.
TTTACTTATTTATTTTGTATCTTACCTGGCATACAAAGTACGAAGCGACGAGTGAGAGAGACATGTTCAGTATATTGAATCTTGATTCTTGAATCTTGAATCTTGAATCTTGAATCTTGAATCTTGAATCTTGAATCTTGAATCTTGAATCTTGAATCTTGAA
>JANVCJ010090161.1:0-10436 GCA_026413505.1 Epizoanthus ramosus
GCCATATATAATGACCGGTCCCTAACCACTGCAAAAACATATCATATTCACTTTGAAGGCATGGTACAGCGAAATAAGGGGTATATGGATTTTCAATGAGACAAAGGCTGATGTTCTGAGAGTAGCGGAGTGTCGTGTTATCTTAGAGAGTGCAGACTACACAGCTCACCTGGAAAACGAAGTCTACACATGCCCTTAATCACTCTATGCCCCCTGGGGCAATTTCGAACGCAACGGATGCCGACATCTCTTGCAATTTTGTAGTAACCCCGACTGCACCGCAAGCAGTCGTAACTTGAACATCTTTCGCAGTTAGACATTGCCCAACACCCTGTTATGAGAAATTCAAAATTTAAGACCAAACATAACTACTACTACTACTACTGCCACTACTAATGCTACTACTGCTACTGCTACTACTACTACTACTACTGCCACTACTACTGCTACTACTGCTACTACTACTACTACTACTACTACTACTACTACTGCTACTACTACTACTACTACTACTGGTATTATTACTACTACTACTACTACTCCTACTACTACTGCTGCTGCTGCTGCTGCTGTTACTACTACTACTACTACTACTACTACTGGTACTACTACTTCTACTATTACTACTACTGCTACTACTACTACTACTAGTACTATTACTACTGCTACTACAACTACTACTACTACTACTACTACTACTGGTACTACTACTACTGCTGCTGCTGCTGCTGCTGCTGCTGCTGCTGCTGCTGTTACTACTACTACTACTACTACTACTACTGGTACTACTACTTCTACTACTACTACTACTGCTACTACTACTACTACTAGTACTATTACTACTGCTACTACAACTACTACTACTACTATTGCATGTACTACCTTTTACTACTACTACTTCTACTGCTTAACTCGGCTGAAAAGATGTTTCCCCATACGGGTCATAGCTGAAAAGAAAGATTTCCAATCCATTCTTGCTGCCAATAAATTTAAAGCCACCCGGATTTACGATTCGTTATTGTCTCAGCACGTTGAATAGCGTTTTACAGAGCTATTGATTGACAGAGGTTGTATTTGTAAAGCAATATCGATTATATAAGAGGGTTCTCGACCTTATATCTTAAGGTGAATCAGTAAGCGGCTTATTGCTGCTGACATTTTTCAAACGTTTTTCACTAGTATATGACAAAGTTTCTTAATATATGTTACTTTAGATATGTGACTCACCACTTATCATATAATAAAGCATTTTTATGAGAATAGAGAACGGCTTGGTGATATCATTCTTGCAACCGTGATGCATGTATACATGCATACATATACAATAATACATATTGATATACAGTAAAAACCAACTGAACGTATAAGAACCTAGATTTAAAGAACCTGTTAGGCTAAGATTGTAGATTTAGATTCCCTTTACATAAGAACCTGTTTTAGCCTAGAATTTGAAACAGATTCTTCTTTTTGAGAAATTCAGTTAAACACTGAATACACAAATTATAGAAAATCAGCTCTGCCAGTTTAATAAAATGAAATCAAAACTCTAGCAATGAGAAAGTTTTAAACATGTTGGTGTCTATAATTTTGTAGATCCATGAAGACAATCCCAATACCATACAGCTTATGGAAACATAAAATAAGCGTTAAATTGTGTAGCCAAAGGCAATGCACTATTTGGAAAATAAGAACCTATTTAAGAACCTGAATATCCTAACTTCCCAGTTAAGTACCATTTATATAAGAACCTTTTTAGGCTAGCTTGGAAAAACTTAGCTTCTTATACGCGGGTATTTGCTGCATGTATACATGGATTGCATGTATGTATTTAGCACTGCCTAAAGCATTTCTAAATGCAGTATCTAGCATCCTTAGAATATGTGAACTATATCTTAAAATGGTAAAGTCATCACGTAGAATGCTTATTGTTCGGTGGACATTTACTTGCATTTACATTCTAGCTGATGGTCTGCCGATAGCTGTAGTTGCCTCTGTCGCATTGTAATTCTTTTTCTTTATTGTAATCAACACTGTTTAATGCAAACTTCTTTTCACATTAAGAAGGACAGCTACATTAGTTTGGTGTCTGCCGCGAGAAATTGAATGAATCATAAGTTTAACACTAACCATTAGAGATTGTTCATGGCAATAACTACTGGCAAATGTCAGTGAGGTGTAGTTATTATGGGGTTCAAGTCAAAGGTGAACGGCAATTGCATGAAAGGAAATATTTATAACATAACAGGCCTTGCTCTTTATATATCACACTCTATATCAGTATTTGAATAATAGAAACTATACGGATTGGTCAATATATACACATAATTACTTATTCGATATTTTTTCAGTCTCCGCCAAGAAAACTTTAATAAAATGCATATTTTAAAATACTATGAACCCTTGGGTAGTCTTCTATAGGCTTTTACACACACTTTCATTCAGTTAAAGATGTTAAAACTCTTAGCGATAAAATAGAAACAAATTATTTTATTTTATTTTTAACATCTTTAACTTTTTAACTGAATGAAAGTGTGTGTAAAAGTCTATAGAAGACAACCAAAGGGTTCATGGTATTTTAAAATATGCATTTTACATATAATGAGTTCTGAGAGATATCAGCTATTTCCCACAACAGATTCTTCCTTCTCGTAAAATGATGTTGTATAAACACTGGTCCTCACTTCTGAAATAAACACAAGAATCGTGACATACGCATGCGTAGAAAGAACACTAATGGCACACGTGAGTTGTCGTGTGTTGCCGCTGGTAAAATAAGAATTCGTGCTTTGTACATGCTCTTGTTTCATTCCTGTCACCTCACTGGTGAAATAGTGAAATAAGCATGGATATATGTGAAATAAGCATGGATATATGTGAAATAAGCATGGATATATGTGAAATAAGCATGGATATATGTGAAATGAGCATAGATATATGTGAAATAAGCACAGAAAAACGCATAACAAAGAACGGACATGTTCGTTTTCTTCTGCTTGTGCTTATTTCATTCTTATTTCTATTTCACGGGTGTCCTCACTGGCTTGTGCATATTCTTGTACTTATTCTTATTTCGCCATTGAGGAGCATCATTTACTGATACGCTACAGGTAAAATGTATTGAGCTATTTCCTAAATGCTAATGCCGCCCAGACCAATTACAAAAATTTAGGAGATCCTTTCCGTTTGATACAATAATTTAATTTTAATTACTGTGGGAAATGAATGAAACCTAAATTTAGTCGCATCAAATATAGAGGATATTACACGGTAACGAGAAGATATGAGTGAAAAGAACGATATTCCACGAGTGAGCGAAAATGTTCCGAAATATCGGTAATTTTTGGAAAATTTAAAATGTTCAAAAATGTTGAGGACATCAGCAAGATTTCGCCATTTTAGGAAAAGTCTTCTAATGTGATCGAGAATCTTCGGAAAAGTTTGTAAGCGAGTCTTGTAAGAGTGAAATGTTTGAAAATTTAAGGCCTTAATAACATACATAATTGATGAATGAATTGAAAACACGGGTTTTGGAGTTATTATAAAGCACAACTTGTAGTGTGCATGTATGTGTACATCGTAGTGTTCAATCATAAGATAAACATTTTAATTGCGTCAACAAATGACCAGAGCTAACTAATTATGTTATCAAAGGATCATGGAATTCGTTTACGTGTAGTTAAATACTGATACGATTAGCTCTCAGACAGCTATATTCAGACGTCAACGTCTAGATCATGGAACTTGTTCAGTTTTTAGGGAAGTCACGAAAGGATCACACATAATTGTTGGCTATAAACGGACTGCTTCTAAAACAAGACGCCACACAAACAGGCGATTCAGCTCTCAAATTAACATTTGGCAGCCTTTATAAATCCTTTTGATCAAATAAAACTATCCCTGGTTATATATCTATATGTCACTAAAAGGTGATATATGTGTCAGCTCCTTGTTCTAATGAGGCCAAGGTTTTCCCCAACTCATAAACTGTAAACACGCGATGGAATTGTCAAAGTGTCTATATGTCAATAATTTTAACACATGTCTGTCCTTAACAAACGCCTTCCACTATTATACTTAACAGCTTCGAAACACGTATCTAATCTACCATCAAGAAAAAATTATGTTCTGCCCTGATACGAAACAGAAGATTATTTCTCAGTGGATAATTAGACCATGTTTTGTAATACTTGTTGAACTAAGCCTGCAAACACGTCTATTCATGGCTTAGCAAAGATGTAGCTCAAATATGTCCCAGACTCAGTTTCATAATTTGAACAGTACCTTCACAGTAACAATTCATTCCTTTGCATTCATTTATTTGAGTTTTCATCGCAGCATTTACAGGTCAAACGTAATTTGCGCCTTTAGTCTTTACGATTTAGTTAATTAACCCAATGCTTTTAAATGAGCGAGACTATTAAAAACATATTGGCTATTGTTCGACACTCTTGACCTATGTGTGAGAACAACCTGGCGTTTGTAAATTCCATAGGTTCCTTCAGAAGATATTGGAGATTTCTGATACGCTGCATGGCAATAGAGAAAAAAGAGCGTAAAGTTAGGAAAATAACTTACTTGGATTCCGCACCATTTGTCCACCGTTAGCATAGTAACCGTGACTTCGAGCCAACTCTAGTTTGAGGCAAATACTAAGAGCAAGAAATGCAAAAATTGCCATCGATCGCTCCATGCTAGCAGTTTGCTCCTGCAAAGCTCAACAATGCTGCCAGAATGTGTATTAGTGTAGCTCATGATATTTCCTGTTGGCAGACAATGTTACCTTTTAATACAAGTGGGAGGAGCGTCTTGAGATGATTGACATTATCAAATTAAGAGAGGTTTAATTGTGACATTTATCTAAAACCTAAAGGTTTCTATTCTCACCAACACCTTTCTGTCTAATTCCATAATCGTAATCACTTATTTTATGTAAGTTCGTTTAGTTTCAAGGATCGTAGAACGCAAACTCTTATTACAATAACTGAGTAAGACTTCTGGTGTTTCAGTGAAATTACTAACATTGTCTGTGCTTTGTCTGTGCACTCAAGGTCACGCGAAGAGGCTCAGTACGTATATATACATATATATATGTATATGTATGAATCACGGCGGAGATAAAGAACGAAATTTTATTGTAAACTTCTGAAGCCACGTTCAAAATGTTTGGCTTGGGCATAAAATTTGGTAGAATAGATTGGCGCTGAAGATAATGTGGCATGATACACTTTAATTTATACATGCGTAGGTCTGTAAACCGTTGATCTGGTATACATCTATCACTTGAGGTTTAACATGATTCAACAAACATTAACATCATCGACTGCTCCAAGGTCTATGAAGATGATATCTTTTTCTAACACAAACACCATTTACTTAATACTTAAACGTCCTCATATCATGTGTTATGAGTTTGTTTAAATCCCCGCACGATAGAAAGATAAGATGTGGTACATATAGCGACAAATGAAGCGGCCGCATGTCCGATTTCATCAGCGTTCTCGATGAATTAGTGAATAGTGTCTGAGTATACACTGTGAACATATAATCTCAGACTATCAGTATCATATCAAATCCTTCGTTTTTAAATTTTTACATCGGATCACACCGATTTTGTTTTCCTGAGAAAATATAACACACTATAAATATACACTATAATTGGCTGAACCTTGGAGAGCAGAGGTCACCCACGCGGTTTTCCTTCAGGTCGTCTACCACAAAAATAAAACGGCAAAATCATCACATCATTTGTTGTCGTTTCCGTTGTTTCGTTAAAATTGCATTTTTATTCGTACGAACTGGCTAAGAAAGGATAAGAAAGGCAATGAAAGCCTGAAAGGATTGTAGTTTCTAAAGACATAGCAGTAGATATCAATATGTTCTGAATGTGTTATGAATTGAATGTGTGAAAACCCTTCCTTGCCTATCATTATGTGTCGTGATAATTGTTAACTTTTTGACTTGAAGGGCGTTTTTGTGGTGAAAACGATTGTACAACTTGGCAACCTTCTGTTGAAAGATTAACATCCATTTGTTCCGACGGCTTTCAGTGGAATTACGTAAAAGCAAGAACTTGGCAAGGCTTGGAAAGGCTTTTCAAACATTGACCTATCTTCGAAGAAATCGTAATTCTATTATCAAAATTTCCAACAAATGCTATAACTGATGTCAAGTTTATTTGTGGAAAATCTTCGTCTCAAAGTATCAGGCTACTGGTGGAGAGGATATTATTGATAAACCCAATTTTAACCCATAAAACTATATCTCATTTGCATATCCGTATATATAACCGAAAGGTTAAAGTGAAAGGTAACAGGCTTTGGTATTATGTCACCCTGATTAAAATACATAAAAATGATATCAGCAAGATTTGGCTTTTGAATATTCCAACGACCTTAGAATGATTTAATATTAACATTTCAAGCACCGTGAATTATTGTAAAAACGTTGCATGTCATGAATGAATTTGAAAGCAAAGGGCTGTTTTTTAAAAGACTAATCGCCAAATTAAACCCATGATGATATATTTGTTGTATATTCCCGATTATTATAAAAATTATAGTTTTCTCAAATTTTGATTGGTTCAATAACTACTCTATTATTCATTAATTTTAGACACTATTCAACAAAAACTCCTGTCATTGGACACCTGTAATCAGACATTTAAATGAACCAATCACAACCTGAATTCTTGACTTTCTAACCAATCGCCAGCCACATAATCACTATTTTAAGAAGGCAATTCTTTATTTATGTAATTTTCTCTATTTCTTATTCTAATTTTTTGATCTTCTAGTAAATTCTGCATTCTACGATTGTAAAGCGCCATGGGCTTTTAGGAGATGGGTGTTATATAAAAAAATATTATTATTAAATTATTATTATTAATATCGATAATAACAATTTAACGCCCAGCAACCGTGGCCAAGACAAAATGCAGAAATTGTCGTTTTACAGTAATAATTCTTTCCATGACAGATACTTATTTTTTCTTTTTTAGGACATTTTTATTTTTGTAATATATTGATAACAGAACTGCGTGTGTTCCAATTTTGTCTGTAATCATACTCGAGGTAAATTCCAATTTTGTGATCACTCGTATAATTAAGGACCAAATTAGACTCGGCAAAGTCCTATTACAATTACTTTAATATAGGTTTAATACTAACATGATATTCTTCTGTTACGCTTAGGCTTTGTTTCACCGTCTTTGAACATCATTTTGTATAATTCCAACAATCCTTTGATTTCTGTTCATTTCTTCTATGCTTACTTAAAGCTTTAAAACTGTTGTTAGAAAATATGGTGAACTTATTTAACTTTTAAGTGTCTTTCTTTTAAAAATTGATATCAAATATGGAATTTGAACAGTACATATATTCTACATCAACACGTTTTAGTGTTTTTGTATTAAGTAAACTATACTAGAACTGCGAACGTTTCAGGGTTTTGTTGAAAATGTTTAGCGAATTCTATCAAGCCATTATTCAAAAGATATAAGAGATGAGACAATCCATTGTTAAGGTTAATTATAAACGAAAACAATCGGTTCCGAGGCTTTGATGTTAGGTGGTGACTTGTACTTGTAGCCGGAACCAACGCCCTCGCAAGCTGCCTGTGTTTACACTGTCATGCAACAATTAATCACCTAGCTTATTGTATGACATGGTTCCGCTCTGCTGAGAAATAGAATCTGTATAATGGAACAATTTGCCGTTTGAAACAAAAGTCAAAAGATCAGTGAATGATTGCAAAAGCACTGCACTTTAATAACAAAAATTAGCCCTATATGCTTAGAAAGAAAGACCGATATAGAAAGATATAACAAAGGCCCAAAAGGCAAAACGTGTTGTGTTGGATATTGTTACGAGTCTCTCAGACTCATACAGACCAAGGTCGAGAAGTAAACACTTACAGAAAACTGCGAATCAATGCAGACAGTATCACTAAATCTAATCGATTGTGTGGGAAGAAAACTACTTAAACTTCCATGATATCGTGTCATTTTTCCCTATCAGTGCCAAAAACGAATTGATGCTTTTATGTGGGTGTTTGATGTGGAAATTTTCGCCCGTTACCGCGACTAGATTAGTGTCGCAAAGGAAACACACAAGAACCTAGTTACTATTATCCTATTAAAGGTAATTGGATGGGCTCTTAAGAAAGCACGTTTATCGCCTTCTTGACAGTTTGCTAACGAGTAATCTACTTGTAACAGATAACACCATCTAACCTAACCTGTAAGCACATATCTGAGATTTTCTAGATATTATTGTGAAGATAAATCTTTGATAATTTGATTAATTTCTTACACAACCAAAAAGGTTAGAGGCATGGTTTTGGGCATGTTTCAATAGCAATGAAAAAGAATAGCTATTATTTGATTTGACGTGATGTGACGTTCTGTATGTAATCTATATCCTGATTCATTTTTTTTTCTTATTTCCCCCTGCCACAATCGATTAGCATTTGCTATTTGCGGGTGGGAAAAGTGTAACTTAAATATAACTTATGAGTTTGAATAATTTGAATAAAATCTTGATCTATAGGTTGTATATTCAAAGGGAAAAAACCAATGAACAGAAATCAAATAACGATGGAACTTAACTTAAATAGAACGAAACAATCAAGGTACCTGGTCGACGACAAGCAGAATTGGAGAATGAATAACCTGGTACCTGGAGAATTTCTATGGAACTGTTATTTGCAAAACAGATATAATATAATCCTCAAAACATAAATACGAATATCTACCACACGCGTATCAAAAGTATTTACCGCAATTTGCCCTAGCGGCGAAGCTTGTTTTTCCATTCCAAATTTTAGTAAAGCTGCACTAGAAATATAAAGACTCGCTGCCTTCTTCAAAAGAGGCTAAAGCCGTATGTAATTAATTAATATTTCAGATTGGACTATGAATTATTGTAACATGCGTGAGCTCCTTAGACGAGCATTTTTGCTCTCCAGCAAACTACAAATACCCTTGCGTTTAATTGCTATAACTTGTTGCGTGTATAGGGCTGCGGTGTGGCTTCGTTCTGTATTACATATGCAGTTATGGTGGGCCTGGTCGAAACAACAGGATAATCTCACCATGACATCCAAACGTAGCGGGAGAACAGGTAATATGCGTGGGAACTGACTTTTCTCGTTCGTTTGAGGGTACACGTCAGGGCCTATATCGGTTGTACATTTTACTGTCTAGAGACCGGATCAAAGTAAAATGAGAGTTGATGCGAAATGATCAGAGTTCAAACTCTCGCCCTCATTTAATTGACCCCTGCAACTCTCGTACACCCTTATGTGCTCTCATCAAGGTGAAACCAACGCAAACCCCATCTGAATCCCTGGTATCACACACTGACATACATGGCTGCCTCGCCATCAGCCCCACACAGGAGTTCCTTGAGATCCTGTAACACCTACCCACTTACACCACCCCAGCCCCTTATGTTTCTGAACACAGTTTCAAAGGTTCTAATAGGGAGTTACTCTTATTTCTAATCATTTCGGTACACAAGCTTCAATATTAATTTATACTTAATTCATTCAATGTTTGATATCAGGTCACTGACTACATTTCACATGCAAAATGTATTTTAAAGGTGTTTCCATGGCAACCACTTACCTTACAAAACCACCTTAATATTTTCTAAATATTATGGTTTCTTCAAATCTATTCAATAACTTTTCTTTAAATGTCCTTGAGCAAAATCAAAAGTTTCTAACAAAAGCGTTTTGAGCAGATTTTGAATAATTGCTGTATTTTGTCATTTTAAAGGCTATTCGTAGAGGTATTTTGTTACCATGGAAACAGTGTGGCAATGATATGTCTCTATAATCTGTAGGAACATTTAGCGTTAAGTGTAAGAACTAAAGAGCTATCACGTATGCCGGTTCCATACTAATAACTGTGTTCAGACACCTTAAAACACCCTAATCTACCATCAAATGTACCAGAACAGGATACTGTGTGTAACGTCGATGGTATCAGGGTCAAAATACCCGACTGTGTTACACAAAGTTTAATGAGAGTCGATGAGAGTCATCAACTTTCCTTCTCACTTCTATTACTCATGACAGTTGATTTAACTTTTGTCCAACTCGCATCATCGCCCGATTCTTACACCAGTCTCGTGCTCCTTTCATTTATATACTGTATGAAATTGTGTGTGTGTATGTGTGTGTGTATGTATATGAAGGGTGTTTATATAAAAGGGACCTTATGTAATAAGGGACCTTATGTAATAAGGGACCTTATGTAATAAGGGCCCTTTTGAAAAAACACCCTTCATGATAAATGCATATTAGCACATATCTTTACAAATCTGCAAGTCTTTCGTTGACACTATGCGTGTAAAACGACATTCACTTCAGCACAAGTTAAATACCGTAAACCTTGGTAAATAAGCCCCTCCCTCCCCCCCCCCGGCCAAACC
>JANVCJ010090172.1:0-17954 GCA_026413505.1 Epizoanthus ramosus
CGTCGGGTATATAAGGTCCGTTCTACTCGTGTTCATCCTCTTCAGACCGGTACATCAGCGGGCACAAGTTTTACTTGAACTATGGCCAACTTCGAGCAAGGCGAACCGTCGCAGCTGCAAGACACAATTCGTAACCTCAGTAGTGCCAGCGTGGTAGATCTGACAAAGAATCTGTCCGACGTTATAGATGACAAGTTCTCACAGTTTAGATCAGAGCTTGGTGATTCTTCTACTAGTTCTACTTCTAGTTCTACACAGATTCCCCCGGTCGATTTCGAGTTTAAGAACAAGGGAAACAAGCAGGAATATCGCCATGAAATGAGCGTTTTGGAGAAGTTCCGCCAGGTGGACAGGTCGCTTGACAAGGCCAAGGCCGACCACGCAAGAGCCAAAGAAGCTGTTCTAGAAGGTATGACCCTGGTAAAGAAACGAATAAAGGTCATCAAGCTGGCAGAGAAAAGCGAATTTGGTTGGCTTACGGTCAACGAGTATCTGTTTGATGAACTAGCTTCCGACTCCGACGACGAGAAACGTTTGTTCAGATCAGAAAGAAGGGCGGAGAGAAGAGCAAAACAAGCGCAAGCCAAACGTCTCAAGAATCGCAGGCAGTCCTATCAGTTTCGTGGTTCTAACCGTCCAGCTCCGTCACCTAATGCACAGCCGAGCTATTTTCAGAGTCAGCCCAGCAGTACAACTACCAGGTCTAACCGTTTTGGTCAGCCAATTGGGCCTTGCTTTAAGATAAGTGCACGATAATGCTTTTATTCTGTTCATGTTTCTGGGCGTTGTGTTTTGGGCTTTGAACTAACTTTGTTCTACTCTTCAGCCGGTTACTGTGTCCGCTACCGGGCTGTATCCAGTTGTTCACCGCTCAATATTGTGGTTTGTGTTATTATTGAATAACCTTACGGTTTAGCACAGAATTGGCCAAATATCAGCGTTATAACGTTTAGCGGATATTTGTATTCTGTGCGTTATATTCGTTAGGGTTTTTTGTTACGTGTCAATGGTATTTGGGTTTGGTCCCTCGGGTTTTGCATCACGTTGTCTTCGCATATAGGTGTTAATAAGCGTCGGGTATATAAGGTCCGTTCTACTCGTGTTCATCCTCTTCAGACCGGTACATCAGCGGGCACAAGTTTTACTTGCTTTTTATTTGTTTATAGTAGCAAATTCTAATTTTTCTTTTTTCCTGCAGTGTTGGGAATACGGTCACCTGGGCTCTCATTGTCCTAAGCCTGGTCCCATGGTTCCACCTAATCGTTCTAGCGGTAGGAGTGCAGCGGATTGACTCGATGCCTTCGAGGATATACCTGAAATTTCTGATCCGGTCGATAATTTGGATAATAAACCATTGTTTCTGCCTCGGGATCATGAATATTCAGAGAAACAGTCCCTTGGCGTCAAAGGCAGATTAAAACAAAAACATGAGTTTTGGCGTTCCAAATTAGACTCGCCTAGTTTCGTTCTCAATATTATTTGTGAAGGTTACCGTCTGCCATTCTCTCAGTTTCCTGAACCTTGTCGTTTGCGCAACAATAAGTCTGCATTAACACATCCTTTGTTTGTGCAAGAGGCAATAGCCAAATTATTGGAACACGGGTGCATTAAGCAGCACATTACGCCTCCCACATGTGTTAATCCTCTTGCCGTGGCAGTTGGTAAGAAACTAAGATTAGTGATTGATTTGAGGCACGTTAACTCTTCACTAGTTAAACCGACATTTCATTATGAAGATCTCCGTTCCTTATCCAAAGTATTTCAAGAGAATTTTTGGTTTGTCACTTGGGACCTGGAATCTGGGTATCACCACGTTGATATTTATGAACCGCATCAGACCTACTTAGGCTTCGCCTGGTTGTTAGAGGGTAAAATGTGTTACTTCACATTTTCTGTATTACCTTTTGGCCTTAGTACAGCGTGTTTCTGTTTCACCAAACTTCTGCGCCCGCTACTGCAACATTGGCGAGCTATGAGTTTCACTTGTTTTCTTTATCTCGATGACGGGATTTCCGGCCAGCCGGACAAACTGTCAGCTTCAGCCGCTAGTTTAATTCATCAGAGAGATTTAGATAACGCTGGGCTTAAGATCCAAGACAAAAAGTCGAACTGGGAACCTCGTCAGATCGGCGAATGGCTCGGTATGATTATTAATACAGTTCAAATGGTTTTCCAAGTTCCTCGTGCTAAGACGGAAAAGCTGAAGAGAATCCTGAGCGAGGCAATTGCGACAAATGTTTGCACATTTCGAGATCTTGCCAGATTCTCTGGCTTCATTAACTCTCTGTTTCTAGCAGTGGGCCCGATTTCAAGGCTTTTCACCAGACAAATGTATCTGGCTATTAGCACCAGACAAACGTGGGATAGTCAAGTTGCTATTTCGGGTCCCCTTCTTGAGGAAATTAAGTTCTGGTTACAGAACATGGATGCATTTAACGGCTTTCCTATACAGAGACAGGTATCTACGTCCTTATGCATTTATACCGATGCCAGTGATTTTGCATTCGGGGGTTTCTCCAGCTCTATTGAAGCAGTTAGCGGTATGTTCTCCGATTCGGAGCGTAAGCAGAGTTCTACTTACAGGGAGCTGAAGGCTATCTTATATGTATTATCAGCCTGTGCTCCGAAGCTGAGGCACAAATCGGTCAAGGTATTTACCGACAATCAGGGCGCAGATAGAATAGTAACCGTTGGGAGTTGTAAACCATATTTACAAGACATTGCAGTCAACATCTTTAGGTTGTGCTTATCGTACGATTTTCAAATTCACAGTCAGTGGATTCCGAGATCGGAGAACGAGAAAGCTGATCTATTAAGCAGGTTCATCGACAAAGATGACTGGTCCATAAATCCGCAAGTGTTCACGGAGATTGATCGCAAATGGGGCCCACATACGGCGGATAGATTTGCTTCTCATTATAACAATCAGCTTCCCAGATTTAATTCCAGATTCAGCGCGCCAGGGGGGGAGGCTGTTGATGCTCTATTTCAGGACTGGAGCAATGAGAATAATTGGGTATGCCCACCAGTTTGCTTGATATCAGATGCTATCAGATGTCTGAAGCAATGTCAAGCGGTAGGAACTTTAATGGTCCCTCGCTGGCCATCAGCATATTTTTGGCCATTGCTGCATTCTAGTTCTATTAATTTCGCGCAGTTGGTCAAAGACTGGCTGGTGTTGCCAAAGAGACACGATTTAATCGTTAACGGGCCTGGTCAATTGCACATTTATAAGCGGCGACCATCTGTTTTTTCAGGTTGCCCGGCCTTTGATATGTTGGCTTTGCGTATAGATTTCAGGTTTGTAAAAGCCTCTTGTTTTTGTTTTTACAAGCTGTTGTTGCAGCATAACCTGTTTAAGGTTCTTACGCGACCTGTTTTTAGGTTTATAGCGCTTGGGATGCACAATTTCGTGTGTAGTTCCGCTTAGCGGAGCTTGTAAATTCCGTTCAAAAGTAGCTCTACTATGGAGCTTGTAAATTAAGCATCAGCGCGCTTGGCTCCTTTTTGTTGAGCTGTGGCACCTGTTTAAGGTTGATAGCGCTTGGGATGCACAATTTCGTGTGTAGTTCCGATTAGCGGAGCTTGTAAATTCTGTTTCAAACTTAGCTCCACTAGGGAGCTTGTAAAGTCAGCATCCGTGTGCTCGGCTCCATTGAGAGCGTGCAGCCTTCAATCTATTCGTGTCTTCGGGAACTATTATCCCATTTTGGTCATCTCTATTTTATGTTTTTTATCTGTTCGAGATTAATTGTATGTTAAAGGTGCAAGTTTTTTGTATAATGCCTGGAGTGCATTTGTGTGTGGAGTATCTTGTTCATATTTTGTCACTTGCTATTTGTGTTTCAGATATCTTGAGTGAGGGTATTTGGAAGGATATCAATGTTATTGATCCAGACCTCGATGCGCTTATTCCAGACGTGGTTGATTTGGCTCTCGGCTCGTCCGCAGACTCAACTGTTCAAAAGTATTCACAGGGTTGGTTGCGATGGAGGAAATGGGCGACGTCCAAGGTTGGCGTCTCAGTGATTCCGGCTCAGCCGATCACCGTTGCCCTGTATCTTGCTCACTTGGTCCAAGTGTCGCGTGCGAAAGACCAGACTGCGTCTGCAGTGGAGACAGCTGTCTATAGTATCCGCTGGGCGCACCTTATGGCGGGATTACTCTCTCCTACCGATCACAGTACCGTGAAGGCAGTTTTGGAAGGAGCTAGGAGGAAGCTGGCAAAACCGATACGGCCTAAAGAGCCGCTCAGTGAGCAGTCTCTGAATGAACTTGCAGAACATTATAACAAGGGCTATACCTCATTGGAGGTGGTTCGATTTTTGTTTATCGTCCTCGTTGGTTACTCGGGTCTTTTTCGTATTAGCGAAATACTTAGCATTAGATTGGTTGATATTAGTTTTCTAGGCTCATGCATGTCAATAACCATTTCCAAGCGTAAGAATGATCAGTTTAGAGAAGGCCATACTTCATTTTTTACTCGATCTGGCAAAATTACCTGCCCTGTGTCAATCACTAAAAAGCTGATTTCCTTGTTGCCTTCAAAGTCTGAGCACCGAATGTTGCCTGTTGTTCGTCGCATCGTGAAATCCAAAAAGCAGGAGCGTTTTCATGAACGTCTAAGAATAAGTTATTCTACTGCTTTGGAGAGTGTAAGAAAATTTTTCGCTCCGTTTGTTTCTATTAAATGTTACTAATTATGCTACTCACAGCCTCAAGAGCGGGGGTGCCAGTAATATGGGTTTAAAAACTAGAGGAAGAATTGAAGGACAGGCATGCGGGATGGAAGGATCCCCGTTCGAAGCATAGATATATAAAGAGGATGAAAGAGGAGTTTTCTGCGGTTACCAATGCTATGAACGTTTGAACATTTAAGTTGGTTGTAAATTATTGGACTCTGTGGAGGGGCGGGTCTGCGTCTTGGTCTCCACCCAGGTTTCCTATCGCTATTTTTTTGTTCCCCAGTAGGTTTTTTGGTAGGTTTTTCCTGGCCTCTCTGATGGTTTCCCATCCAGTAGTATTCACATTTTCGTTACAATTTACACTATCAAGGTTTGCCATTAGGTAGTGCATCTTTATGTTGTCGAGATGTGTGAACATCATCGTTTGTACTTTTAACTTCTTAATCACACCTTTAAGGATCAACACAAGCTGGGGTAACCAATCCCCGGGGAGTGCCTTATTGGTTTTAGTTTAAGGACTACATGATCTAATAAACGATACTCCGGCTACTGTGTCCGCTACCGGGCTGTATCCAGTTGTTCACCATTCAATATTGTGGTTTGTGTTATTATTGAATAACCTTACGGTTTAGCACAGAAGTGACCATTCTACATGGCTTGAGCCACACCAATGTTGTAAAGTTCAAGGCAGTATGCTATCAGCCCATGGCATTGATGCTAGAATATGTTTATTTTGATTTTAAACCATTTGGCCGAGACATTCGTGTCAGTGCTCTGTCAGAATTCCTTTTACACATTGATGAGCAGAGCTGTGAAGGATTCTACGATTTTGTTCTTCATGCTGCCGTTAAATTTAGAGAGAACAGCTAGATTTCTGTCTACTGGAGTCGTGATTCAGGCCCGCGAAAACGAGTTGAACTTGTTGGAATGTTGCCAAGCGTCAATTCCCAAGGGGATGCACGTCTCAGGAGAAAATCTTGTCACCTCCCTGATGCGAAGTGAAAAAATTCCCTTGCAAGACGCCAAGTATGAAATCACATGTGCAAGTGGCGGGAATTGGAGGAAGTTCACCATGGATGTGCCAGATTCAACAGGAAAGAGAGATTCTCCTTAGACAAAGTATCGGAAATTTTGAAGAGGGGTAACAATCACAAGAGAAAGACCGTCGTACCTTCCTAAGTTGCAGTAAACTATCTCTTCAAAAATGTTTGACTGGTGTTTTCTTCAAAAAAGGCCAAGTGCAGTGTTTTTGATAATAGAATATATTTATGTGTAGAAGAAAAAAAAACAGCAAACGGAACATTGGCAGTACATTTGCATGGATTAGAAAACGTACAGGTTCTCTGCACGTGCGCAATTTCATGCCACTACTGTTAAAGATTTTATAATTTTTTGTATTGTTTTTAATACTCTTTGAATACTTTTTTATGTACCACTAGACCGTGAAATAACGTTTTTTTTTTTACTTATCCTGTATAATTATAGGTTCAGTGGACAGATTTAAAGGGTAGGGCAACACAAAAACTACTAACGGTGTGGAAATACGATGGCCAAACGGCAATGACTGGCCAAACTCTGCTGGGAGACAAAACATGCACTAACTGCCTTCTGTGTAGCTCGTAAAATCTAGATTTTTATTTTATACAGATAGATAATATACATAGACTTTGGGGGAGGTGCATTTTGTATAACGTTCCTTTTAACTTTATACTTAACTCATTTTTTACTTACATATAACTGTAGTTATAGGTTTTATATAGTTTTAGGTGTCCCCATTTAGTGTTTTGTACTGCTATTTTAGCTGACACATTAATAAAGGCTTTATTTTATTTATTACAAAGATTTTGATTCTGAATCGACCCTTTTCAGAAGTATAGGCATAATCTCTGATGATGAAAATGAAAGCGAAAATGAACATGAAAATCAAAATAAAGAGGAAGATGAAACCGGACAACTTCCTGCGTCAGTAGAGAAGCTGAAAACCAAAGGCAAAGCCAAAGAATGGGCATCAGGTGCGAGTTCCAGAAAAAAAGGGAAGAATTCGTTGGGAAAATGATCTGAAGGCAAATACCAATGGCAATCCTATCGCGAAGTACAGAACAGAAAATTGGCCGCCCAAACTAGTCCCAACAATCTTTGAGATGAGGGGAAAACTGGTGGAGTTTAGAGACAAGCCGGAAACATTTACTGAAGACGACCTGAAAGAATTCCGGAGTTATTATTACATTAAGTACGGCGTCCCTACAAAGGTTAGTGGTTTGTCTTTATCTTGATACCATGGAGTATCGATGTTTCTGTCGAACCAATCCCATTGTTTGGCTTTTTACACTGGATTATTTCAGTTTTATATTCATAATTGTATATTGTAATTGAGTTAGCCTGCGACTCTATTTTATAAAATATGCATGTTGCCGTGAAGACTTTACAAGTTTCAGTCAATTTGATAGTTGTACCTGAAAAATGTTCGTACACTCTTTTCACATTCCTTAGAGGAACTGCTGCCGAGAAAATGCAACTTAGAGAAACAAACCAAGAACAGTACAAATAATTCGAAGATGTATGGAAAGTCCGTGAACGTCATATGAACCACAACCTACCAGAAGACTATGTTTTCATGTTGAATTTATGCCACGAGGCTGACTGTATCCATCAAATGTGTGGCAAGGAAGTTGGTGAATGGTCTTGGTATACTGACAGCCCACCACTGGAGTATGTTCGTGTTCCCATTCCTGACCCAAGCTGACCTTGGGGTGGAGAATGCAGTGATTGTCGACAATTTGAGCATCAAAATGTTATTTTGTTCTTATTAGCTGTGTTTTCCGTATTGAACTCATCCAAATTTGGAACTAAATTTTCCGGTTTCAGGCTCAGTTAGTTCTTAGTTTGTTTTAATTTTTCAGACGATTTCAGCCTAAAGGTTCTTGTTTTAGCTTAAAAGTTTGTTCTTTTTATTGAAAGAAAAAGTGTAGGAATCAAGCATTAGCTTGAGCTTTTAAAAATTGTTCTCAACGGATTGTACCGAAATCCATGTTCACGTCTTATATACGTGCCTATATGCTACCCCTCCCCCAAATATGTAATACTGCCTTGAAAATGCAGTTAAGGTTAGTGCCATTCATTCATTAATTAAAATGTTGTGCTTGCACAGTGATTTCATCTGTTGGTGGTCTATGCAGTGTTTAATTTTTAGAAATAATTTTAAGAACACCTTAAGAACACTTTCAGGTTGATTTTGCAGAAAATACCCGATATATAAGAATAAAATCAGCCTGAACCCCTAAAACATGTGTTCTTTTATGCGGGTTTTTACTGTAGTGTACATGATGTATATACTGAATTAGCTGTCAAGAATAGATTCCTAGAATACCCTCGGACAGACATTTTACATTTTCAAACCCATTAACCTTTCTTGCGTTAGGTATATACAATATTAGAATAACATATCTCAGTAGAGATTAGGTGATAGACCACAACACAGGTATTAGCCTACACCTATCGACAAGTGTGTGGGTTCTTTAAAGCCCGATCATCAAACGTAGAGGGACTAGTATTTGGAGTAAGCAACTTAATTGGAGACAGGGAACATTGGATTGAAAACAGCACGCCTTTATTTGCAAACCAAAGAAAACATGTATTACTTCTGTAAGTATTCTTAAATTTCATCCATCCATTCGTCCGTCAACCCACACACTCACTTACTCACTCACTCACTCACTTACTCATTCATTCATTCATTAACTCATTCATTCATTTATTCACTCAGTCACGCACTCACTCACTCACGCACGCACTCACTCACTCACGCACTCACTCACTAACGCACTCACTCACTCACTCACTCACGCACTCACTCACTCACTCACGCACTCACTCACTCACGCACTCACTCACTCACGCACTCACTCACTCACTCACTCACGCACTCACGCACTCACGCACTCACTCACTCACTCACTCACGCACTCACTCACTCACTCACTCACTCACTCACGCACTCACTCGCTGTCAGTCAGAGATTTTATATGATGCCGATTTTCTTTTGATTTTGTGCACTTGTTGTAGTGCTTTTCCATTTGAATTGTTTTTTACTTATTGGTTTACACCTTATCTTGCTTATTCTTCAAAATGCCGGGTGGAAAAAACTCAAAAGGTGCTCTGTTTGAGGAAATTGATTTTGCGCTTTATAACGACAATGACAAGACCGTAGCGTTTATGACTAATAAGGACCGCATTGGACTGTGGATGAAAGCATTGGACATGTACTACATAGATAATATTGATGATCAAGACACAGCGCTGGACATCTCTTGGGGAAAGACGGAGCAACAATCGAAGGTCATGGCGCAGATCCACGAGCGACCAATATCAACTGACAAATCCAAAGATGGCGCCAACAAGAAGACAACACTAACAATCTCTTTTTACCTCACAACGCAACGTATACTGGTACAAGGAAATAATTGTAGCCATTGGTTGGACAATATATTTCTTATTCTGAAAAATAACGTAGACCAGCTCGCTAAAACTTGTGACACCGCAACAGACAAAATTGTTCAAACTTTGATTGACGGAGCACGTGGTCTTGAAGTCGCCGGCAAAGGTCAAGCAACGTCGCGTTCGTCTTGTTCTTCGCCAGTTACAATGTGCAAAACCCCTGCGAGAATCGCTCCACCATCACCTCGAAAAACTTTGCCACCGACTCCACCAACTAACCAAAGGGAAATTAACTCCTTGAAGATTGCTGTCGACAAACTTGAGCAAGAAAACATCGTTCTTACTGAGAAAGTAAACGAACTGTCTCATCAACTTCATGACCGGGATTACGAAATACATGACACACACAAAGTTGTCAAAGAACAAGCAGACGAATTGCGTCAACTCAAATGTTCGTTGGAAGATAGCAACAGAAAAATAGATTATTTGGCTCAAGAGCTTGATTCTTTGAAAAAGAAAGGTCACCCTCAACCTTTACAAGATCCTGAATTGGTGAATGACATGAAGATTATTCGCAACGAATTCCGCCAATCGAAACAAGAATGCGAAAAAGAGATCGTGAAGGAAACCGAAGCCCTCAAGATTTATTTTGAACAGGAAATATCCAACATCAATTCTGCGGCTTCGGAAGCTTTACAAGACAGAATCAGAGACTTTGAATCAGCACTAAATGATCTGCAAGAACAAATCTTTAATGGGGAAAAAGTTGAATACGGCCGTAAGAAAAGCGGTGGAAATCAAAGTCAAAATCAAAATCGAGGACAGCCGGAGACACCAAGACGGAGATTTAAAAATCCTAACCGCTCGTTTCGTGAATTACGCGGTAAAGCAGTGATCTTTGGTGACAGCAACACCAAAGGCCTTGACTCCAAAAGGTTGAAGATGTCAATCAGTTCTGTATCTGGAGCATCGCTTGATAATCTGAGTTCTCATTTATCAGAATCCCTGAACAATAACGGATCAAATGAGTCAACTGAATTTGTGACATTCCACTTGGGGACCAACAACCTTCAATCAGACTCAACGGAAACTATTAAAAACAAATTATCAGATGTAATAAACATGGCTAAACAAAAATACCCCTCCGCTAAAATTGCATGTTGCAAGATTCCAGCCAGGGAAGATGTCGATTCAAGCAAGACCGATGAACTAAATACTTTTATTAAGACGGCGGAAAATGTTGATTTTATTGATGTAGATTCGAATGGTTGTTTTACTACCGATGGAATCCATTATAACAGGAAAGGCCTGGCCAACCTTGCAAAAGCAATCATGCAAGCACTGGTCTTCAGTACAAGGATATAGACCAAACCTGCATCGAAGCAACTACAGACCAAAGCCCCGAGTTTACAGACATCAACGACATTTCCATGGCCCGAGACCTCATCATTTTTACACCATGCCCATGCCCACACAGCCACAGGTATCAGGGACAGGCCCTACTATGTCTACCATTCCTACTTTGTCCCCCAATAGATACAACACAACTGGAGATGGTTTGTTCTCCTTGCCACAACCCCATTGGCAATGGCAGTTGCCACCACAGGCACAGCTGCCTCCAGGACAGTAACACCAATTCAATTTGGAACTAAAGCACTACTACTAAAGGCACATATCAATCAGATAAGTGACTGATTAGTTTTATCTCTGTTAATTATTGGACGTCAAATTATTAATTATTACGTCAAATTGTTTACACTTTTTCTATATATACATTCTACTTATTTTTATACATTTTGTCACTACTTATCAGTGATAATTTCATATTTACAACTTGTTTAAATTTACATTTTTTGTATTTTAAAATCAACTAAGTTTTTGTTCTCTGCATGGGGCCTCCAGTTGCACCAGCAGTTGTAAATATATGTTCATGGAACATTCAAGGGTTGAACACTAGACTAAAACCAAATTCGTTAACACTAAGTAGTAGTAAATTGAGGGTCAACTCAATCATCTCTAAGCTAAAAGGATATGACATCATCTACCTACAAGAAACCTGGGCGAAAGATGATACTGTCCTTTCGCTCCCAGGTTATAATTGTTTTTCAACTATCCAAAACTCAAAAAATGCAAGGGGAGCTGGTGGTATTGCTGTCTTTATCTCCACCAGAATTGCACGTCATGTCAATTTTGTAAAAAGCTCCTCTCCTAATATTATTTGGTGCAGGATAAATAGTCAATATATCGGACAAGATTATGATATTTTCCTAGCGGCAGTTTACCTTCCTCCCTATAGATCACAGTGCAAAACTGGAGAAGATATATTACAAGAACTTGAAAGGGAATGTCAGCTATTTAGTTCCAAGGGAAAAGTAATATTAATTGGCGATTTCAATGCCAGAACTAGCATTACAGATGATTTCATAGCAAACGACTCTCATTGTGATCCAATAGATGATTATAGTCTAGACAGAAATTGGCCAAAACGAAATAATTATGATCTACAACTCAACAAGATGGGCGAAAATGTTCTGAATTTTTGTATTGGAAACCAGTTAAGAATACTTAATGGGAGAACAAGAGGTGATTTTCAAGGAAAGCTCACATCTTACCAACCCAAGGGAACAAGCACAATTGATTATGCAATAGTAAACAAGGAAATATATAAATCCATTATTAGTTTTGAAGTTGGTCACTTAACTCCACACTCTGACCATTGCCCAATTTCATTTAAAATGAGGATAAAAAAACCCACTTTTCAGCAAAATCAGGACAAAGGAGATAACATTAATAAGTCAGCTCAGGAGAATGTAATATCAATAGATAAATACAAATGGGAGCAAAACTCTAAAGATAATTTTGTTCAAGCCCTATCTGAAAGTGACATACAAGTCAAGTTAGAGCAATTTCTACAGAATAGATTTTCATCTACAACAGAAGAAATAGCAGAATTTAATGATATTCTACAAAAAACAGCTAAGAATAGTCTCAAGAAAATTAAAAAGAAAAATATGGTTAAAAGAAAAAGGAAAATACAAAAGAAAAAATGGTATGACGAAGATTGTCGACAAATGAAAAAACAACTTATTAGATTAGCTAAAAAGATTTCAAGTTCACATGCTAATAATGAATTACGAACACAATATTTTAAACTTAAAAAAAATTACAAAAAGGCTGTTAAGTCATGTCACAGAAACTACAAGAGTGATATCATGAAGTCACTAGAAAACATGAATGAAAATAATGCTACAGAAATGCGGCAGTTGCTAAAAAGCCTGAACAGTGACAATGCAGCTAATAGCTGCTCATCGGAAATCTCCTCAAATCAATGGGAAGACCATTTTAAATCATTGCTACAAGCTGAAAGTGAGTTTCCAACTAGAATCTTTAATCCTTCCTCAAATAGATGTGTAGTTTGTGAGTAATTTTGTAACGACATTCTAGATAAAAGAATAACAGAGAAAACAATTCAAGACGAAGTCAACAAACTGAAAACTAAGAAAGCGTGTGGTCCAGATGGCATTCTGAATGAAATGTTAAAATGTGGTCGCTATTATTTAATGCCTGCTTTAATCAAAAGTTTCCATGATGTTTTAGATAATGGTAAATTCCCAAACCAGTGGAACATAGGAATGATTTCCCCCATTTACAAGAAAAAGGGTGACCCAAAATCCCCTTATAACTACAGAGGTATAACTTTGACCAGTTGCTTGGGAAAACTATTCACATCAGTAATAAAAAAAAGACTGAAAACGGTTTTAGAAAAAAACAACCTTCTCAACCCACAACAGTTTGGCTTTCGACCCAATTCAAGAACTACAATCAATCTTGAAAGCTTTCTCACAAAAACAAATTGTTTGTATATGTTTTATAGATTATGAAAAGGCTTTTGATTCTGTGTGGCACAGCGGCCTGCTGCAAAAACTCAATAATCTGGGTATAACAAGAAAATTCCTCAATCTAGTTCATTCTATGTGTACAGAGGTGAAATGCAGTGTCAAACTAACTCCAGATACAATTTCAAAACCATCTATAAGTAACAAAGGAATTAGACCAGGTGATGGGCTCAGCCCAGTTCTCTTTTCAATCTATATGAATGATATTCCAGATGTTTTGAATGAAAACTATTGCAGTGGTATACAATTAGGAAACAATAACATAAACTGCTTGATGTATGCTGATGATCTTGTTCTTATTAGTACTTCTGCCTCTGATCTTCAGCACTCGCTGAATGTTATCGAGGAACATGCAAAATCCTGGAAACTAAAAATAAACACCACCAAATCTAGTATTATGATTTTTAACAAAAATGGTCGCTTTATTCAAAACCAAAGATTTTTCTGTCAAGGAAGAGAATTACCTTCAGTGGAATCACAGACCTATTTAGGTCTGGTGTTTACACCATCTGGAAAATTTCAGCTTGCAAGGGAAACCCTTAGCAAAAAGGGTCTAAAAGTACTTGGATATATTAGAAAGTTACTCTCAAACAACATTAATGACTCAGTGACTCTACAACTAAAACTATTTGATTCTTTAATCAAACCTATTTTGCTCTATGGTTGTGAAATCTGGGGACCAGAACTATTAATGTATAAGACTGAATTTGACAAATGTTGCATTGAACAGGTTCATCTTAAGTTCTGTAAAAAGGTGCTACATGTTCCCTGGTATGCACCTAACATTGGAAGTAGAGCAGAACTTGGAAGATATCCCCTTAGTTTACATATAAAAACAGCAATTTATTCTTATATGATACGACTTCTTAACAATAACACAAATACAATTCTTCAGAATGCCGCACAATTTGCCTTTGAAAAGAACACTAACTTCAATAATATATATTCGCAAATAGAAACACCTGAAACTTCAAAAATGGGGATCACAAAACACGACTTAAAAAAATGCAGAAAGGCCACACTAAAAACCTTGCAAAACAAATACATTGTTGACTGGTCAAGAACTAAACTTTCCTCAGATGAAAGTAGACCAAAAATTACTTACAAACAATTACAAAAGGAAATCAAAATCCAACCATACTTTGACAAACTAAAAACACTTCCTCACAGGATCTGTTTAACAAAACTTAGATTGGGTTGTCACCGTCTGCGTATACAGACTGGAAAATATGAATACAATGGTGGCCCAATCCCAGTTGAAGATAGAATTTGTAAATGCTGCATGAGCAGAAACATAGAAGACGAACAACACTTGTTACTACACTGCAAAGCTTTTAAGACAATGAGAGAAAAATACTTCAAAGCAATTATTGACAAAGATGCCTCGTTCAGACTTTTAAATGATTATAAAAAAGCTATATATCTATTGCAAGCATCTTCACAAGAAACCATTTTTGAAATTGGATCCTTTATTCATGAAATTTTCAAGAAAAGACACAATGATGCAAATTATATCAAATAAATGTTACTGTTGACTTCATCTAAACATTTCTTCACTGTATTCGTACTATTAGAAACTTGTCAACCACATTATTAATTATTACTTGTTAATCTTTATTATTATGATTGTAATTAACTATTTACTTGCCATTAACCAATACCTTGTAAAGAGAGTACGGGGCAGTAAATAAAGATATTACTATTACTATTACTCACTCACTCACTCACTCACTCACTCACTCACTCACTCACTCACTCACTCACTCACTTAGTCACTAACCCTAATCTTTAACTTTCTTTCAGAAGTAAGGAAAAGGAAGGGACAGAAAATGTCGGACAGTTATCGCCACGTTTGGACATGGCTCATTATGGGCAAAGTGTTGATAATACATATGGACTATTCGTGGCTACTACATAATGTAGACTATGTGTTGCTAATATACTTTGTGTTGTATGTGCTTCTAATTCATATTATGGACTATGTGTGCTAATATATATTATGGATTATGTGTTGCTAAGACATATTATGGTGTATGTGTTGCTAATATATATAATGGACACTGTGTTGCTAATACATATTATGGAGTATGTGTTGCTAATACATAATATGGTTTATGTGTTGCTAATATATATAATGGACCCTGTGTTGCTAATACATATTATGGAGTATGTGTTGCTAATACATATTATGGTTTATGTGTTGCTAATACATATTATGGTTTATGTGTTTCTAATACATGTTATGGAGTATGCATTACTAGTACATTTAGTGTTCTATGTGCTGCTAAAAACATACTATAGACTATATTTTGCTAATACATATTATGGACTATCTGTCGCTAATACATATGGACTATGTGTTGCTAAAACATACTATGAGTTATGTGTCGCTAATACATAATATGAACTAAATGTTGCTAAAACATATTACGGACTATATTTACCTGTTGGGGACTATGGTTTTCTAATACATATTATGGACTATGTGTTGCTAGTAAATATGGATAATGTGTCGCTAGTACATATGGACCATGTTTCGCTAATAAATATTGAGTATGTTTTGCTAATACATGATATGAACTGCATATTGCTAATACATATTACAGACTATATTTACCTGTTGGTAATACATATTGTGGATTATATATTTCTAATACATATAATGGACTATGTGTTGTTACTGCCTAATATGGACAATGTTTTGCTAATACATATTATGGACTATGTGTTGCTAAAACATATTATGGATTATCTGTCGCTAATACATATGGACCAAGTGTTGCTAATACATACTACAGACTATATTTACCTGTTGGTAATACATATTGTGGATATGTATTGCTAAAACATATTATGGACTAGCTGTTTCGAATACATATTATGAATTGTGTGTTGTAAATACATATTATGGACTATGTGTTGCTAATACATATTAAGAACTATGTGTTGTTAATAGATAATATGGACAATGTTTTGCTAATACATATTATGGACTATGTGTGGCTAAAACATATTATGGACCATGTTTCGCTAATACATATTACAGACTATATTTAGCTGTTGGTAATACATTTTGTGGACTATGTATTGCTAAAACATATTATGGACTATGTGTTGCTAATAGTAATACATGCACATATTATGAACTACGTGTTGCTAATACACATAATGGACTGGTGTTGCTAATACATATTATGGATTATGTGTTGTTAATATCTGTATATCGTTTTTCTCTTTTTGCATCACTGTTTTTTTTCCAGTGCTATAGTGAAAATTATCTTCGTACGCGTGTAGAAAGTAAAAAGTCATCACCTCGCCGTGAGTGACTGAATTAACATTAAATTGAATTGGTTACCAACTCAATTTGGGATAAATTGACTCGCTTTCCAACAATCAGAAGTGATAATTTAAGCTACCCGTATAATTATGAAATTTCAAGAAAAAGCAATGATACTGAAACTAGGTCCATTAGCTGTGTTCTGATTGGTATGTTTTCTCGGCTGACCAATCACCATTTGATTTCACCTTTTTGTACCTGATTTCAAGCAATTGCACTCGAATTAAGAAAACTGCATTGGTATTTCAAATGAACAACATTTCTCTCATCCAATCTGAATGCAGACATACTTTTTGCCGTAAGATTCAATTTAAATCACAATTTATAGAACTGTTAGATGTTATAAAAATAAAAGTAAAGATAAGAACCTAGAATTTCATTAAGAAAAGTCGTGAGTTTACTTGGAAGAAGAAAATTACCTTTCTTGACGAGAAGAAAAGGCAAAAGGTTTAATCTACTGATAATAATTATGAGTTGGTCAAAAGTTTGGTAGGTAACAAATAAAAACTGTTTGAGAAACTTTCAAAAACTGCAGAGAGGGCCTTCCATTCCCGATCCCCCCCCCCACCCTTCTAACAACAGGACAGAAAATCCGTTGCTGCCCTCCCATATTAAGGAGACCATAATGTTGTTAAGCTTGATAGTTTGCATACAAACTGTTTTTGCGTTAAAGACCATTAAAGAAAAGCATATGAGATGCCAAAACGATTTCTGTCAAATGCTGCTGAGATAAAGTGTTTTAAAACAAGGGAAAATGTGCGATAAAACGGATTTGAAAACTGCTTGTGCATGATTTTTTATGTTATTCCTGCATGTTCCCTTTGTATTTCAATTTGGATAGTAGACCGCAATGTATAATGTTCAAAGAAGGTTCACTTAAGTGTTATACATTGCGGTCTACAATCCAAATTTAAAGAAACAATTGTAATCGTTTCAATTTTCCCAATTCCCAAGGAGAATTGGCTTAACATAACAGCATGCACAAGCAGTCTTCAAGTCAGATTTATCTGTGAGGATGAATATTATATTTAGGTTACAAAACGTTAAAACATAACTACTTACGAAAGCGTTTACATTGTTTTAAAACAAATAGATTGCATGAATGCGCTTTGGAGATATAAGATTCTGTACTTTGGGATACTTTGATCAGTACAACAACTTCAAGTTGCTTTACAAAAATTCGACAACGTTTTGACTGTACAACTGTAAAATAATATAAAACACATACCGTTTTGATCTATCATTGGCAGTTAATGAAAATACTAACAAATAATAATTCACAGGTTTGTACTTTATTAAACCTCTCCTTGTCTCAGCTCAATAAAATCTGCATAAACTTTGTTGAATAAGTGATACTAATACTCCGTTATAAATGTTTAGCCTCCAATGCAGCTTCTCTTATTTCTCTCTCTTTCCGAGTGAGGAACTCACGCAGTGAGAGAAATAGGAGAAGCTGCATTGGAGGCTAACAAATGACTTGGCTGTATTTGGTTTAACCCTAGAAAGCTTGGGCCTTCTAGAGCAACACGAATGATTGGAGGGGGGAGTGCCATTTTTTTGTATTTATATATACTAAACTGGCATCTGCAAAGAAAAGTATAC
>JANVCJ010090173.1:0-10435 GCA_026413505.1 Epizoanthus ramosus
TGAGATCCAAGCTCAGCTTTTAACAAAGACATTAACCAAGGCGGCCCGAGTATAGGCTACTAGGAGCCTCTTGTTTATTATAAATATGCCACAATTCTCAGAATAGCCGTTGTCTCGGGTGGATATCATGATTTGTAGTTTCAGCATCATGATGTTTTATTGCCGAAAAATTGTCAAGGCATGTGCCAGGTTTGTGTTTAAACTGTTCTGAGATTTCCATGATCTTTTGGACTCTCCATCATAAGTGAGATTGGAGACAAAGGCTATTAAAATTGTGACATTTCCAGTCCAACACAAATACAGTGAATGTGAGAAAGGAATTCCCTTTCAGAGTGTACAATCCTTTTATCAAACTTACTTAATTATGCATTCAGCATTCAAACAATTCTTTCTGAAGAAGGTCACAGTTAGTGACCAAAATTTTAAATCAAAGTTTCACATAGATCAGATACAAACTTTTATTTAGAAATTCGTTACTCTATAAATGTGTTGTTTTCATCTGTTAATTTGTTTGTTTGTTTGTACTGGACACTGACTATAAGAGATTGTTTTACAGGTTATGTGTACTTTTAATTACTGAATGTTTTACTCTACTAGTAAATATATTATTTTGTTTTCTTTCATTGAGAAAGTTTGCTATTGGTGATCTAGCTGTTGCATTATGTTCTCACAGACAATATTAATATTGTAAGGAGAAACTAGATATTGATCAACTGATCAACTAATGTGTAACGTTATGCCAGATCTACAGTATGTTGGGTGACCGTCTAGACTGTGCAGAGTTGCTGCTGAAGTCAGGAGCAAGAGTAAGTGAGTTATTGTTATTACTAGTAAGTGACAGTGAATTCTACACGGATCTGTTTCCCTGTCAGAGGTAACAGCTGTTACAATATAACACCTATGATGATATTTATACCACGACTGATGCCCTAAATTGAAATTCAAGAAACTTTTGATGTTTTGAAGGATGGCAAATGGTTCGGAAACACCGCCCTCATTCTCGAATATCAAAAGAAATTTTTCAACTGGAATAAAAGCATCGTTTTATAGAGAATTTTTCTGCTTTTTAATAATGAAGATACAGGCCTACAAGATACAGGCATACATCACCTGGTGTCTTGCTCTGTGGGGGTAGTTCTTCCAAAGAAATAGATTGCTCTAAGATTTGGAATGACAATTGATTATGTGAAGGCTTCTAGTGAATCTAAACATTTAGACTTGTCAAGTGGCAAGTTGATTAACTGAAGCAGGAAATTTAGAAGCTGCACAATTTACCAAGTGACTTGGGGGTGGAGTTCCTCACAGCTAAACTAACCCCCAAACTGTGAGCACCTATTGATATAGATATATAATAAATTTTGTGTCCAAATGTTGAGATATGTATCATCAACTTTTAGGTCAATCAGTGTGATGTTGATGGACGGTCATCCCTTCACTGGGCAGCTTATCAAGTATGAGTTAATTAGCTATTATAGTTTAGAGTTGTTTATTCTTGAATTTAAGTATTATTGAACCAGTATAACATTCTTCAAACCAGTTAATTTTTCTGAACTGGATTTTTTAAGTCTACTTTTTACTGGTTTAATTGGTTCATTAAATCTTTGAAATGGAAAGTCAAACAACTTCAGGAGTGTTAATAATAATAATAATAATATAATAACTTTATTAGGAATTTTAAAACCTGTTTACAATAATTTACAATTATCAAAATATATAAAAATTATACCTTACATCATGTTAAAATTGAAATAATAATAATAATAATAATAATAATAATAAGCTTTATTTCACCAGGGTAACTATCAGTTTACGTTATGTTCTCCCTATAGATAGTTGGGAGTGTTCTACCAGAATTGGGCGATTCCCACAATGTTCGGGTCTGACTGTTAGTTTAGAAATATTGAAGTAAATATTTAACAAGTTTATGTAGCATTTCTGGATTTGGTTTAATTCAGAGGAACATATGCATCTTTTGCCCCTCTACAACGTTCTGTACTATATAATTACTGGTGCATGTCATCTGGTGTATCAACAGAAAATATCAGTTTTGTCCACTGAAGATGGCCAATAAAGTCCCTTTAAATGGCATTTTTGTTTGGGAAAAGGTGTAACAAATAAAAGAAATTAACCTTACAATGTTTAGGATTTTTTCATTTTTTGAGAAAACATACACTGATTAGTTACCGTAATTCTCCCAGAATTTTTGTGAACAACAATTTTCTATTAAACAAGCTACAGCTTGCCAATGCTTCAGATTTGCAAATTACAAGAGTTTTTCTGAGGATTTTCCCCGTTCCTCTTCGAAGCAAATCTTTTTTAAATTTTTATTTTAAGTTATGGCAAAAAAGGGATTGACACAGACTGTATTTTGAAGAAAATGAGCAAAATTGCTCTGTGCTGAAAGGGTTAATATGCAGTGATTGATGAGATCGAACCCTTCGCGAAAGTCGGCAAAGAAGAATCTGACGGAGCAATGGCCTTGATCCAAGGCTTCTAGGGATAAGTGTAACATAATTATAGACAAGAGCTTGTTCTGTAGATTTGCCAGCAACTACAATGGGCTTGAATAAACCATAATTATTATTATTATTATTATTATTATTTACTATACTGGAAAACTCCTGGAATTTTGTGATCACTAATCATTACAAACCCTGTATAACTAATATAATATGCATGCAGTTATAACTGTAGGTTCAAAACTAGATAATAATTATAATAATAATAATTATAATAATAATACTTTATTTATAGAGTGCTATTTCTGTCAGTATCCAATAGCACTTTACAACTTTGGTAAGAATAATTTACAATAATTATATATATCCTAATAATTATAATTTGCAATATATACTCCATTCTAAATAAAAGATTCCAAAGATATTCCAAAACTATTATAATTTTATAAAGACATCACATAAACACATTTAGTGTAAGTATTAGTACATGTATTGTAAGTATAAAGTTAAGTTGAAGAAGCTATTGCCACCATGCACTGTCTAATAATTTCAATGTATTACATGTGCAGGGAAACCACAAATGTGTTAAGCTGTTGCTAACTAAAGGTGCTAACTGGAAGGCAAAAGATAAAGAAGGACGGTATGATTTAGATAGTTTACACAGTGAATAGTTAAATTATTTTGTAGATGTAATGCAATGTTTTGCAATCTTATGGTAACAAATATTACAAAGAATGCAAACTGAGTAATTTCATTAGCTTATTATAAAGGACAAATACAATTTTAGTTTTCATTGTTTAATTTGTTAAAAGAATGATAATGCGAGTTATGTTATGTACTTGTATTACAGACAACTCACAAGAGCACTACATGTAGCTGTGGTGTCTCTCTGCACTCACATTGTCATTTTATTCATATTTTAATATCAATATTATTATGCAAAATCCACTCTAAGGGAATTTAAATCTTAGAATTTAACACAGATGTCTTTCACGTTTGTGCAGGACACCACTACACTTTTCTACAAGTCATCGATCTTCAAAGGTATGTTCACTTGATCTATTTGTGCATGCTTTGTACCAGCACAGAATATCATACACTTGAGCTGAAAACTATACATAGAAACTATTTTTTAAATTTACCAAAATTAATTATTGATGCACAAAATTCTAAGAGGGTGTTTAAAGGAGTTGCACAGAATGTTTTTTATTATTAATTATTATTTTACATTTTATTAAGTCTGTATAAATCTAGTACGTGTACTGAACATTTCACAGGATTTGGCCTTTTTAATATAAGGTTTAATGACCCCAAATTATGGAATTCAATTGGAGAAAACATGCATTAAACAGTCCAATTTGAAAAGGTTCAAAGAAAAATTGAAAAGGGAATTTATAAATAATTCTTAACTTTTATCTATTAACATGATTGCTATATGTTATGATTTATTTCCTGTTCCTTGCAGTATTATAACTAATTGTAGGTTGTGTATGTGTTTCTGTGTGTATGTTTGCGACAGTGTTGCTTAATTTAATATTTTTTGTAAAACCGACCAAATCATGTAAATTGTAAATTACCAGTGCAAAATCTGGCTTCCTGATCCTTTATCCCTTTATGGTTATTACAGGAAGGCAGTGCCCTTTTCAGGGTGTAAATTAAGGGCCTACAAATGACGAAAAGTAGGACAAAACTTGAGATTTGTAGGCCAAAAACATAACAGCCTACAAATTTGAAATAAGAACTTACATTAAAACATTCTTAACATCAGAAGCAAGACTGAAAATTTGTAGGCCAGAAAAAATTGTTAATTCGCACCCTGCAGGGACAAAACACTGTATATTACAGCTAGTTCAAAAAAGGTTGTCTGCAGCATTATACATCCATCCATTCTGTATTTGTACACACCCAGATGGTAAGGAATGGTGGTTGTACTTTCCGGCTGAATAGGGGCAGGTATGGATAATGGATGATAATCCAAATTTTCCCAAGTTTGGAAGTTCCTGATAACAAACTTGGACCAGAACCATGATTCATTTCTGTCTGTATATGTACAGTCAAATGGTTAATACACAGAAATGTTGTACTATGTACAAACATACAAAATAATGCACTATGCATGATTACACAATGTCCATGACAACCTTTTTGAAATAACTGTAAATAATGCCAGTCCTTTAGCTCATTCAGTAGCCACTTACACCATATACACTCAGTATTCGGAAGCAAACACTGTTGTGACCATATGTTTGTTCAATTAGCATTTCCAGTATGACTGGTTGCACAAACTGTACCACTGCACCCACCCACCCGCCCACCCATCCATTCACAGGACACACACCTGATACTCCTCAGCTCCCTCTATTGTGAGAGGCTGGTTTATCCAGGGATTCCAGTCTCTGTCTGGCGGTGCCCATTGTACCACTCCAGGGCCTTGTTCCTTGTCTGTTTCAGTAAACTTTGTCAGACCAGTTGGCAGACACAGATCTACAGCCACACTTTGATCTTCAGCCTAAGCACAAACACCACAGGTTTGAACTTTACATAAGTAATCCAGTGTTCTCCCCAGGATTTTACTAAGACCAAGGGGTGGCTGCTTTACCTAATCCAACTGAATGCTGGCCAGCCGCCATCTTGACTTTTCTCAGATTGCGTGGCATGCTCTCATCGATCAACACGACAGGATAGCCTGGTGACGAGTTTGGCCGGCTTTGGAATTGCATTCTGGGAATAATTCAAGATGGCGTGGTACAAGCGATCGATCAGGCAAAACAACCACAAAATCCACAAACTAATGACAAATAATCACCATCAAATTTCAAAATGCAAAAAAAGGATTCAAAGGTAAAAATTTAAAGGGAAAGTTTTATTTTATAGAAAAGGCTGATCTGTTTTCAGTAACGTTTTCCTGAAATTAGATGAGATTTGACCAGTGAATATTTGCAACGTCGTAAATTCTACCCCAAGTGGTTTTATTTCTAAGCCAAGCGGCCGATTTTTTAGCCAAGCGGCTTTTTAATTTTTTCGACTTAAGTCAAGCGGCCCGCTTGGCTTAAAGGCTCTGGGGAGAACACTGAACTGCTACACTGTACAAGAAGTTATCCAAAAAAGCATGTACTCCTGACTCCAACAAAACAACTTAGCAATGCAACCTTTTCAAAATTTGTTTGCTTGCCAATGCTGACAAGTATACCTTTTAAAACAAAAGATCAGAATTCATTTCAAAACTTGTGTAGACATGAGACCCAATTCTACCTTTAGTTAGGAACTTCAAAACAGAAGCACTTCAGAAGTTGACAGGATAAAAATTATGAAATGAAGTTAATTATTAAATGATTTACTGAGTGGAACAGAATTATCAGAAAAGGTTCACACATGGTTCTCCTCACTATTAAAAGCAGATGACAGTTCAAAATTTCTATCAGTTGTTCTTTATTTCACTAAATTAATAAATGTATTATTTTATTAACTAAGATGCACATGCAACAAGACTGATTGTCAAAATTTAATGAGTCTGAATGACTGAAGATGGCAGTTCCTTATATGGACAAATTATTATATTTACATATTAAATAATTTATCATTGATTACTTAGTCATGTATACATAATAAACAATTAATATGTAATGCGTACAGCACAAATATGTATTAATTAAATAAATATGTATACTGTCTGTCGCTATCAATTTAATATTACAATGATTCATAATATCCAAAGTCAATGAATGAACTTATAATTATTATTAAAATAGTTAGTTATTAAAATAGTTAGTTATATACTAAAGCTGTAATAATGGTTTAAATAATAATTTAAACTCATACATCATTTTGTACAGCATCCCAAACTAATACAGGAAATTAATTTGTGTATGTGTCATTCAATATCTATATCACTTTTATTATAATTAAACCTTCATATACAAATGTACAGAACATTATGTATTTATATAGAGCAAACCAGTATTAATTTTTCCTAGTACTTACTCTAGATAGCAAACTAAGTATTAAATTCTAAGTTAAATGTAGTCTAAATGATCTGTGAAATGTTAAATACATCTCATGTTGAACAGTGTCTGAACCCAGAGGCATGGCAGAGTCCATTTCTCCGTGTACATATGTCACCCCAATATAGCAACAAACTATTGATAACAAAAAAGTTCACATTCATGATTATATTATATTATAACACAGGTCATGTACACATGTTAAATCTACAAACAAAGCCAGTAACTTACACTTGTAACAATCCACTCAACCTCTACTGTTCATAAGCACTTTCCAGTCACAAACATATATGGTGTGAATACACTAATTCACACAAGCCAGAGACTCTCCTACAACAATCCTCAGCACAGAACTGAACAGCACTACACACAGAGGAAGTGATGTCTAGACCATACACCACAGGAAAGGCAATTAGTTTCAGCCTTGTCCTTTTAAGGAATTAAGGATGTTATTTGCTGATGAAAAATATAAAGGATGTTTGTCAGAACATCAAGCTATGGTCACTCAAAAATCAAAATATCAGCAATAAAATGAAATGCAAAATGTACAGTAAGTAGTTATTTAATTAAATTAAAATATAATTTACTGATTGTTGATTTCACATAATTAATTAATTGATATATATAAATTGCAATCTGTTTCACTCTGTCAAATTGCCTGAAGGAATCTCCACATGTACACATAAATATGAAATTATTCTGTATTTTAGTTATAAATACTAACTTGTTGAAAACATTAAAGGATGATGCAGACATGCCTGTTTCACAATATGTGTACCAGATGCCTTCAAATGCCAGTACAGACGGCACTGCGTTACATGATCAGCACACAAAGACAGTGCATCAACACTATAAGGTCATCATTGTTTCAATAAACTGCCAAATGAATGGAAGATATTATTAGACTTTCCTACCTTTTTAACTTAGCTTTAATAAATAGTTGATAAAGTGGATTTGTAAGCATAAAGTTAACGTACATGTAATTATGACAACAAGAAGTTTATAGTCACTTTATTCTATATTGGTAGCTTGAAGAAAATGAATTCCCTGAACTAGAACAAAGTCACTTTGAAGATAATTCTAGAAGGGATATTACGGAGCTAGACAGGGTCACTTCTTACAACCATCTAGGAGAGATAATTATTAATGAGACTTGGTCTTTGTTAGATCACATTGTCATTGAGTACATTCAAAACAAAGTGGCTGCACAAAATGGCTGGACTTAACTTCATAGAATGTGTTTATTACTTGACCCAAAAAATCAAGAAACATTGTGTATTATGCTGATATTGCATGAGGAGTCAAATTGAATGCCACCCTCACGGGCAAAGTTCAAACCATAATACATGTATGTATACCACCGTAGAACAAGTTTAGCTGCAAAGCTTAATCATTATATATACTCAACAAATTTAAACATATTCTTTAACCATTAAAGTATTGCTATCAGTTGGTTAGGAAACCATGTCTTAGCAATTATTGCAAATACAATTTATAATTATTATATATTATATTACATATAATTATTTAATATATTATATCATCATTATTATCAGAATCAGGGTTCAAATTGATTGGTCAACTGATATTTTAATTTTCTCATAAAATTATTTGAAAGGACATTCACTATAAGGATATTGTCAACACTTGAGGATAAAAATTGTATCTCCGCATGGACATGTAATATCCTCTATTTATTATATAAACACCAGTGAAATACCAGGTGAGCTTTTGTGCGAAAACATCATATCTTCACACATGAAAATGACACTGTTGAGCACTATGGCTACCTCTTCTACTTTTTAGTTCTGACATGTTGTTCTACTTTAGGACTACAAAAAAATATTAAAGTGAAATGGTTTTGTATTTCATTTGTGTTTATATAATAAATAGAACATTACATGGCCGCTTGGAGATACAAATTTTATCTTCTCGTGTTGAAAACATCCTCACTCGTTCGCTTCGTTCACTCGTGAGGATATTGTCAAAACTCGAAGATAAAAATCGTATCTCCGCGCGGCCATGTAATATCCTCTATATACGTAATACCACAGTTACAGTGACAGTGCACATGACATGGATCGGATATCGGCCGGATGCGAAAATATTCAGATTTTAGTAAAGTTAAAACATAGCTCATTCAGTCATTGCACTCCCCGACGACTACAAGTACTTACTAAATTTACAGTCTATGAAACCTCGGCTGCACTTACCCATCCTTTGGGCGAATTCCTTAGCTTTATCGGGCTAAACTGTGGACTTGTCATACGAAAGCGAAACTGAAAGCAAGCACTGAGCGAAGCACTTGCATACATGAAGTACCTAACGCTCTCCTCGGTGAAAGACCGCTGACTCCCCTCACCGCACCCCATGCCCATATATATCCCACTCGACTAACCCCAACCTCCATCCCGCCCGTTAATATATAATAGGGAGTTTACGAAATCAGGACGGCGACGGCTACGACGACGCCACAAAACAAAAGCTTAATTACAGAATACAATAAACCGCACGTTGGAATGCACCAAACTAACCACCTGCCCACCGTCGTCTTCAGAAATACAACGTGAAAAGTCAAATTTTGGAGTTCAGTAGACAACATAAACGCCGAAATACGAATTGCCCCGTTGTTTGTTTGACTTAAACACGCGGGACTCCGGTTCCTACAATTCATACATCTTCACACAAGGAAAAATAAAAACTAATGGACGATACATAAAATAAAGGAGAAAACAATAAAGTATAATTTCATCAGCCGTCGTCGCAGCCGTCGCCGTCCTGGTTGCGTAAACTCCCTAATAGCATGCGAAACACTAGCTCTTGATGACACATGTTTTATAGCAATAGTTGGAGCATTTCTTTCTGGGATCTTTGGGTAAACGGGCCCAGTCTTTTTGTAGTTTCTGGAGTAGCGAATTCACATGATTGGTAGGTACTAATCAAGTTCCTCATTCCCTTATTGTAATATATCGAAAGATTGACGAGGTGGTGAACGTTGGCGACATGGAAAGCCCGGAACGTTATGAAATCAAAATCTTCACTGGCATGAATACTGGCGCTGGTACAACAGCCAAAGTGTTTCTGAGTCTGTCAGGTGATCGCGGTGAAAGTGGCGTCATACCTCTCGAGAACCATTCTGGCAAATGGCTGCCTAGGGGAAGTGACCTCACGTGCATTCTTCATACCCAGAAGCCACTGGGAAACTTGTTGTACATCCGGGTATGGCACGACAACGCAGGGGACAATCCTTCTTGGTTTCTAAACCGCGTGGTAGTTAGAGGTCTGGAGACGAATGGCGAGCTGGATGAAGAGAAATGGTTTTTCATGTTAAACGACTGGTTAGCAGTGGAGTATGGGGACGGAAAGGTGCGTGTATGTTTGAATATACTATTGAAATAAAATTCAACAATATCTTGAACCAGGAATACTAGGTAACTCTTTGACTTAAATCACATCTCAATACATCGATATTGCCGCAATAAATCTTACCCTAAATATATCAACTTACCAACTGTTATGTTGTCTTGTGTTATAGGTGTAGTTCTGGTTTATATTTTCTGTTCTGCCAGTAAAAATATTTTGTAGACAAAATATTAAAATTCCAATATTTGTGCCTGGATATTGCCGGCAAAGTCTGGAAATTTCAAGATTTTGTAACTTGCCACGATTACTGTGTTAACTCGTGAGCAGTAATATCCCACTTTGCTCCCTCACACTGTGAATAGCTATAGGGTAAAGTCTATGATCATTAGCGGGTACTAAAAGAAAAGAAAACTAAAAGAAATAGAAATGGAAAACGGCTTTCAACCAATCAGCGTGCCCCTCAGTATATCTAATATATTTTATAATAGCTTTCATGATGATACAAACTTGTACAATTTCTAATTGACAACCAATAAGAGAAATCGTACTAAATCTTCACTGATCTTATCTACAACAATTTCAAATCTATGACAATACTCAATACTGAACTAC
>JANVCJ010090184.1:0-10435 GCA_026413505.1 Epizoanthus ramosus
TGCCTCATTATTTAGAGAATTTTATAAGCTTTCCAGTGATATATGGGTTTATGGGTATCCAGAAAATATTAACGGAGTTACGAACTGATAACTGAAAACACTGCATAAGGTGTACCGTAACCTTAATGAGTCTTCTGAAACGTTATCTCTCCCTACCATAATTTTGCTCTGGCACACTAGTCTATAAAAAAACTAGGTTTTCTATGTTGGTGAGTTACATAAATTATGGATAAATCAAATTAAAATTAATAAATGTGTTATGTTCTTGTTGTGAGGATCGAAGGTTTGAGCTGACATTTTGAGTGCTAGACATTCATCAGAATAAGGGCTAGTGTTCAAAACGTCAGCTTAAACCTTCCGCCCTTGCTCACTTGCAGTTTTAAAATGTATCCACTATTCATGACAACTTGGTCTATTAACATTGTATTGTTGTTTACTCAGTAATCAAGTTATATGACATAATTACAGAATGAGATATATTACTGGTACCTGGAAGTCTTCTGGCAGTCTCTTCATCATCCGCATCATAATCATCGTCTTCTAAACAACAGATTGAAGATGATACAGATTAATTAATATTAATATAGTACTCACAAATGACCTTGTTCTTTACTTTCATTTTCACTGATCATTAATTCGTTCTGTGTAACTAGTCTAATGTTTGCTTTCTAATGATTAATATTACTAGGTGCATGTATAAAGCATATTTCATAGTTCTAGAACTTTATTCATTCATTCATTCAGAATGGATGCACTGTCACATGATTACATTATTTTATAATAATTATATGATGGTTTTGATCTTGTGATCAAGAGCATATTTTCTGGTAGATAATCACAGACTGTTGGTGATATTCCTGCAGCAAGAACATTGATTTATAACTCTTGTTCAGTTTATAGTTGTATATACATGTACAGAGGACCTCTGAGATCCATGTCAGCACTAGTGCTGGTCTTGCTTGAAATGAGTAGGAAATCAGGTCTAGAAATCCCAAAATAGCAAAATCCACCAAAATCTTAGTAGCACTAAAAATGCATCTGATACATGCACTGACCATTTTCAAATGGTACTGTCTCACTAAGTAGTGAATGTCAGATCTTTCAACAAAAGGCTGTATACTGTCTAATTCAAGTAGCATGTACTAGCTGTCTTGCTCTCTATATGGACTTGTAAGTAAAATTTTGTGGTTGGATGCATTTATGAAAAACAAAATAATATACAGTTCCGTGCTGAATTTATTGTTATAATTATAATTATTATAATTATAATTTTTTAAAATTATAATTATAATTATTCTTATTATTAAAAGTATCAATCATCGCAGCAGGTTGGGCTGAATTGCAAAAGACATAACGCGCAAGGTTGAACCAAAAGCATTACAAGGTGCCTCTGGCAGCCACTATATATACAGCCCATGTGTGACCTTGGAGCACATCCTACAGCTAGATGGATTCAGCTGCATGTAGAGATGAGATACAGATCACAATACCAGCATTAGCCTACTCTTATCGACAAGTGTGTGGATTATTTTTAAGTCCCCCGATAGAACGTTGAGAGACTAGACCAACGGCTTAATGTCCATGTCCACGGAAAGAAGGTTGCACAAATACAACCCTTGGGAAGGCCGGGGATTGAACCTGGGACCTTCTGGTTGGGAGGCAGAGATCCTACTGACTGAGCCAATCATGCTACTATTATTACTGTTGTTATTATTATTATAAAAGAAATCAACAACCCCTGATGAGTTTTTCTAGACTTCACACCGGCCTTAGCAAAAGGTTTAAGGTCAACTAAATGCATCAATTGAAATCTATACCTGATGTCTTGTCTTTACTGGAGCCCGCTGCTAATGCGACAGCATGCTGATAGTATTTCTCTTTGTCCTCTTCATCAGCAAGCTCATTGATATCACTGTAATCTGTTGCACTGGCATCTTTTTGCACCCAACCTGGTAGTTAACATGAATTTCAGCCACTAACTTTAGATGAAGGAAAAATGTGTACAAATATTTTATACTGTCTTGTGTATTGGTGAAGTTTGAGAATTATAATCATGAGAAATTCTGGGATTTGGGGGTAAATTTGCAAAACAGCAGATAACTTCTTGTCATGAATAGTTGCGAAGAACTGGGAGGAACTTGAATAGTTGGGAAGAACTGCCAGGACTTTCTAGATTAATTATAATATATTGTTCAAATAAAATAACTGGACAGAGATTTTTTAATATAATTATGGTAATTAATTAAACCAGTAGCTGTACATGTAGTGAGAGAAATAATGATAAAGACATAGTATTAGTAATAAAGACTTTATTTAATGAGGGTAACACTAAATAGTGAAAAACACTATTAGAAATAAATAAACTTGTGGCCCTCCTTATAAATCACAAAGCAAAGAGCCAAAAATTTCTTGGATAGTTACATGCAAACAAAATGAAGCATTTGTTGGTTGTACTCAGAAAGAGCTTCCAAGGAGATTCTTGAATGTGAAGTCAGAACAAGCTAGTTACTTCTTGGAATGGATTTTTACCTTTAAAAGGTATAATCATGTTATTTGCATTTCTCTGATAGTTACAATTCTAAATCTAGGAATTCCTCGTAGAGTAAGGCATGATAATTATACAATCTATGCATTCTCAACAAGATCTGTATTTTACTGTAGAGACCTTTCGCTATACAGGCTTGTAGACCAGCAACTCAACTGTTTGTTTTGCAAAATAAGGATAAATAAAGTATTGTATTGTATTGTATTGTATAAGCAAACTGTGATTCTGATACAAGCAAACTGAGAATCAGATAGGCAAACTTTTCATAAGCATATTATAAGGATAAATAAAGTATTGTATTG
Organism: Epizoanthus ramosus; assembly: GCA_026413505.1. Lineage (NCBI taxonomy): Eukaryota > Metazoa > Cnidaria > Anthozoa > Zoantharia > Epizoanthidae > Epizoanthus > Epizoanthus ramosus. The sequence goes on from JANVCJ010090184.1 coordinate 2,848, forward strand.
TATTGTATAAGCAAACTGAGATTCTGATACGAATGGCAAAATAATAACCTGAAGTCAAGTTTATCACATGATTATTGAATTATTATAAATTATTTTATAATAATTTAATAGACAGTATAATTATACATAAATACCAGTATTCCTGTTGTCTCTAAGAGTAAGTGCCGACTGTGTATCATCTGTGCTATCATTTTCACTTGCAATATCCTTGCATAAGTTGCCCAGGCCTCCAAGAGTGTTCAGCTGATCCAAATGCTTTTTCGACTCCTAGATAGATAGATAGATAGATACAACATAAATTTATGAAATAAACCATATTCAACTAATCCTATTTTTTTTACTAGTTAATATTAAGGTTATAATTAATAATATATAGAAACTTTAAACTCTCTCTCTCACACACACAGAGGCACGAACAACATAAAATAGCCTAAACAATTACAACATGAAGTTAAGAAAAGAACATCTGCACCAATTTACCAAATATGAATGTAATGACTTGATCCAGGATTTGCTAGCTAAAGCATATCCTGTCTAGGATTTGCTAGCTAAACATAGCCTGGAACAACACACACACACACACACACACACACACACACACACACACACACACACACACACACATTGCGCGAAACTGCTTGAAAGTCAAACTTGCTATTAAATGTTCACTTATATGTATGCTTTTCTGTCTTTTCTAATTCTTAGCAGGATAAACCAATTCCATCATTGGTATTTTCTTCAACAGTAAACCAGTCTTATTATCATCCCATGTGCAAATTAACTTCCAGCTCTGATTCAGCTACACTGATGATTTGATCATGAATCGAACAATCAGAAACTGATATTTGATAGTGAATTTGCTAAGAAAGTAGATAAAACGCACGTTTTATTAACTTATAAGACAGTATAACTACATGACAGTAATATGTATGTCTTTGAAAATGAAGCCGCCGATTTCTGTCAAAATGATACAACTGCTTACCTCATCTAAAATGTCACTGTCTTCAAGTTCTCCTTTCTCATTAATATTTCCAAACAAAAATCCAGTAAGATTCAATGAGGTTCCTCCATCTTCTTCTTCGCTCGAGTCCGCCATCTTGTTCGACTGACTGAGCAGCGTGCTTTGCATTATGGGATAGTATTTACAATCGAAAATCGGAACCAGTCTCTTCTCATTTTCGGAATGGAGGTCATTTGAAAGGTCATATAACGCGCGTTCTGATTGGCTAACAGATGGCAAAATGAATGTTTATATCAGAGAATAAAGACACCCTTTTTATCTTCGTCTTATTTCTACTTTAGATCTATAAAAGCAATATAAGACGGCTGCTTGTGTCTATAAACTGTCCTTCACTATAAACACTTGAAGTTGTTTCTTTTGAAAAGATTCAGATATATATCGGCATCAAAAGCATTAGTCTTCGTTTTTGAGCTGCAGTATTTTGAATTTTGTGACAATCTGAAAAATTTTCCGTCTTGATGAACCTTTAAATATCATAACTAAAGGTTTTTAAGTGCATCCAATCCTTCTTATTCAAGAAAACAGCTTTATTTGCAGAGTACATTTTTGTCCGCCATCTTCAGATCTTGGTGTACCACTTTGGTACACCAAGATGGCCGCCACATACTAATTACAGTAAATGTTTCGAATATTATTTCTCTGATAGCTCGGTTACGGAGTAACCAATTGCTCCAAAATTTCGTACATTTGTATATGTTTACCTGCTCTGTTCAAAACATGTAAAATATTGTTCTAATTTAGTTTTTCTCGGACACCTTTTTTTGTGAAAACCCTCTGTACCTGGAGAGCATTGCCACAATTTGCACTTTAGTTCCCTGATTCCTGTGCTTAAAACTTGGAAACCATCGGAATGTACGGCCCATCAGGAACTTTGTTTGAGAGATCGGACTTTGTGTAACTGTTTCTGTTAATTTCCAGCTATGTCTGTTACCTGAACACAAATGATACTTTTATTGTATTGCAATGTATTGTAAACATAGATGTCAGAAAGAGTGAAGTCAATAAAACTGGAATAAATAAAAAATAAAAAAATAAATAAATAAAACAACTGTTTCTGATAGGTACAAGGAACAGTCGCAAACCGCAAAGTTACACTTGACTACTTTGGATCTAAAACGTATTCAGCAGGGAACAGTTTCACAAGAGGTGATCACCGTTATTTCGGGTTAAACAGTTTACCCTTTATTGGATTTTCTGTCTCAAGACACTGATATGGACTGCTAACCATCGATTAATCACCTCGATCAGTGATCAGTGCTTAAACAATGCTTATTCAACCTTGGATTTAACATATCAGTTACAATGAGTGTTTCTTCACAATCAAACACCAAGAACAGATCTGAGAAAACAACGCGTAGCGAAGATTTTTTTAAACTCAAGTTGGAGGTGTTTGATATGTGATAAAATACTCTTTCGAGTGTTTGATGTAGATTCTCAAACAATTTAAGTTTTGGTTGAGAATTAACGAATGCAAAATCCAGCAGATTTTCATCGCACATCAAAACACATCACGGTATTGACACTTTTGTGTTTGCTTGATGAACTGTTAGTTCTAATACGAGTTTTTTGTATTACAGTAAACATGGATGTTCACAATGTGCATATCGTAGCAAACCTGGAGTTCATTCTGCACCTCTCCAATGTCTTCATGTCAGCCATGAATGCGGCTTCCAAACCTGCGCGTTCACCTGCACCTGTGGCTGCAGCTCCTCTGGCAGTTGCTAAAACACAGACGGTGGCTGTACCTGGAGCTGAGAAGGAACCTGCCGACTTGAAACTCCGCTTTACCGTTCAGAATCCAGAGATCGTACTTCTTGCTGATGCTAAGGACAAGGACACAAATGCATTGTTCTTGAATGTAAGTGTTCTCCTAATTGATGTTTACTTTTTTTAATTAATTAATTAATTAATTAATTAATATATTTTTTACTTCTTCTGTAACTGCTACATGTACTGCTGCAAATACTGTTACTGCCATGTTGCTATTGCTATTGCTATTCAGTGTTATTGCTATTGCTATTGCTGATACTATTGCTGTTGCTATTGCTATTGCTAGTGACGTTGCCAATACCATTGCTGTTGTCACTGCAGCAGTCTGTGGCTGATATTGTCATTGTTATTGTCATTGGAACTGTTATTTACAAATGTTTAGTACTGATATGGTTGTTTAAAAAAGTTGCGTCACTGTATTTGCTACATACATGTAATAGTAATAATAATAATAATAATAATACTAATAATACTACTACTACTACTACTAATAATAATAATAGTAGCATATAGCAGATTCGTGCACACTGAATTGAAACCCAACTGAGAAGCATGTATGTGATGTTGAGAATTATTTTGTGTGCGTAAATTTAAGTTTGTCAGTGTCGAAACTTCCTACATTTTTGACAATCCACAATCCCTTTTGGATTGGGTATCCACGAAGCCACGAAAATATTTTGAAATAGTTGCATACCAAACCAGCGCTTTCCGCATTTGAGGAAAAGTAGACGTTATCCATTACATAAAATATTTTACTTTAAAGCGCTTCAGGACACTATGGAAGAGACGCTATGTAAATGTATTATTATTATTATTATCATCAATTATGACGTAGTATATCAATATTGATTTGTTTCGTGACTACTGAAATACTGCATTGTGACCACTGAATGTACACTTTTTTTTTAATAAGAACAAACTTAATAAGAACATTGAGGCTGAAATCGCCTGAAAAATAAGAACAAACTAAGAACAAACTGAGGCTGAAACTAAATTTCGTTCCAAATTTGTATGAGCTTAATACGGAAAACACAGCTAATAAGAACAAAATAAGAACAATTTGAGCCTCAAATTGTCGAAAAAATAAGAACATTGAGCCTGAGTAAAGTTTTACTGGTTCTTAATAAGAAAAATAGAGTATTACTGTACAATACAGTTTTGGTGTGACTAGTTAAATAGTTGTACATAAGACCTATTGTTGTTTATTTGTTGTTATTTATTGTCGCTGCTTTTGCTCTGTATTCAACGTGTCAGAGGTCCATTTTTAATGTCTTTAATCATATAATTATCATTGTTACAGAACTCGGTGGAATTCCATTACCTCTTGAGCCACGGCCAGCAAAAAATGTTTGGTTCAGTAGCTGACCTGAAGATCACATCTGCAGCCTTTGACGAGGAGCGGCGTTCATCTACCAAAACACAGGTGATTGTACCAACGGTGCACAAAGTAAAATAGAATTGATTTGCTAGCGTCTGTACATTTCCGAGCCCAGTGAAGAACAGGTGGATTATTTATTTTCAAGCTTTAGCAGCAAATTAGACCTCTTATAATTGTCCTATTTCACTATTACGTCATAGGATTCTTCAATGTAGCACAAAAAGTTTGATTGATTGATTGATTGAATCTCACAAACTTTATGTTATATCTGATTCGTACGATCATATGTAGCAACAAATTTGTTTCACAGCTTTATTGGTGTCGGAACTGAGCTGAAATGTGGTTTGTTTACATTTTGTTTTCCCCCACTTCAATCCCACAATGCAACAGTGACACGGATTTTTAAATTCTAAAATCAAAGGAGACATCACAAATTGCATTCAGAAAATGAATTAAAACGTAAAGAAACAATGGTTTATCTTTCTTAAAGGTAATAAATTGCAGCTTGTTTGCGTCTTTCTTGAGTTTGTAAAATGTAAACAAACTGTAACGTAATAGTGAAATAGGGCAATTGAGTTTACGTATTGGGTTTACTGTACATATGTTACTGAACCAGTGTTATGCGATATAGTCGTGTTTACATTGATAACTACAGCAGCTTCTTAAAAATTAAAATTAGAAATTACATTTATAACATTTGATTTTATGTATCAAAAGGGAGTAATTTACTTGCGTTTGCATGTTTCTTTAGCCCATTAGGTCAGATGGGCTCAAATTTGATCTATAATAATTGTTTTTATTTTATTTTACAGTGCATGCTTTCCCGGTATCTCCACCAATGTTATAGTAATGACGATTTTCGTACAGGCCAGATGATTTCCAACAGTCAATGAAAGTTGACAAGATTCGCAAAACAAACGAGCAAAATTCTTATCAACTCTTATCATAAATTGAATATATTCAAACTTGAAGAGAGTACATGAGAGTCGATGAAAGCGAATGAGAGCTGATGAAAGCGAATGAGAGTTGATTAGAGCGAATGCGAGTTGATGTGAGCGAATGAGAGTTTATGAGAGCGAATGAAAGTTGATGAGAGCGAATGAGAGTCGATGAGAGTGAATGAAAGTTGCTAGCATACGAGAGCAAGAGTTGAACTCTTATCAACACTTATTAACTCTCATGCTTATTTGGTCCACCCTTTGTGTTACCGGCTTCTCCACCATTGTTAGGCGACATTGTTATGTTCACTGATTTGTTCTCTGTTGACAGGTTCTTCACCTATCACACGTGTCCTTGCATAGTTCAGCCCCTGAGGGTGGCGATATGCATGTTGACATCACAACTGGAGTAGCTCAGCTTAACATGTCACCGCCAGTTATCAAAACGATTACGGCCTGCGTCGCGTCACTCACCCCCACGCAGGTATGTCACCACGACAAGGTTGATGTAAGAGACCAGCGGAAGATATATAGAGCAGTGGATTTGAATGCAGTGACAATGACATACAAATGACTTCTGTTAGATAGAGACGATTTCGCTTGACTGTCAAGAGCTCATTGTGTCCCCATATTAGCATGGGATATTTTCCCATGCTAGCAGGTCTTGACACGTTAATAAAGTTTATTATTATTATTATTATTATTATTATTATTATTATTATTATTATTATTATTATTATTATTAGTGGATATGGAACTGTCGAAGCCAGTGGGAAGAAAGCGCCACCAGGCAATCTAGTGGGTAGCATTGCTCTAGAAACATCCACGTAGAAAGAACTTCTTTTTGTCTTTTTTATTGCCACGCACAGTTCCAAATTCGAATAATCTACCTGCCCACATGCGCAGTGCCAGCTCAGTTGGAAACTTAAAATCCTGAATTCTACGAGGGGTTGGCCTGGAGGATCTGATTGCAACCAGTCATTATTATGACTAAGGACCTGGTCGCTGATCACCCTGCGTCTTATCTCCATAGTTATGTACTTGTAACATGGACGACAAAGCACGAAAGAACAATATGCTGCTAAAACTAGAGTCTATTTGTATGTGTAAAATTATATACGGAATGGTCAGCTACACTGAACAACAACAACATCAAAACAATATCATCAGATTAGTGACATGCTGGTAACATGAATGACAAAGCACGAAAGACCGATGTGCTGCGAAAACTAGAGTCTATTTGTATATGTAAAACAGTGTTCATTCAGTTGCAAAACTTATGAGAAAGCACTAGAGAGAAATGTGGCAATTGACATGAACGACATGCATGATAAAAGAGGTTTGTCGGTTGATACAGTTTTCAAGAGGAACTTGTGCTCAATTCATTAAAAGTTCTGCTGTTCAGTCTCACATGCTATAACCGTAGTAGTAGAGAGTTTTTAATCTTATAAGCATGGCGTATACCACGAACAGGAAACGTGAGGCAACCTTAAGCTTCTGCAGTTTGTTGCAGATCTGTCATTCTTGTTCCAATTCCCAGCATCACCTGAACGCGGCGATGCCAAACGTGAAGGAATATAATATAAAGGGGATCAAATTTAATTTATCTAGCCAAATTTTTAAGAGGAACGTAGGTAGGTAGGTAGGTAGGTAGGTAGGTGGGTAGGTAGGTAGGTGGGTAGGTAGGTAGGCCAGTAGGTAGGTAGGTAGGTAGGTAGGTAGGCAGGTAGGTGGGTAGGTAGGTAGGTAGGCCAGTAGGTAGGTAGGTAGGTAGGTAGGTAGGTAGGTAGGTAGGTAGGTAGGCAGGTAGGTAGGTGGGTAGGTAGGTGGGTAGGTAGGTAGGTGGGTAAGTAGGTAGGTAGATAGGTAGGTTTTGGGCAGGTAGGTGGGTAGGTAGGTAGGTGAACTTTATTTAAACACGCTAGCCCCAACAACTCAACAACTCAACAACCCAACAACTCAACAAACCAACAACCCAACAATCCAACAACCAACGATCCAACAACCCAACAACTCAAAAGCTCAACAACTCAACAACCCAACAGCCCAACAACTCAACAACCCAACATTCCAACAACCAAGAATCCAACAACCCAACAACTCAACAGCTCAAGAACTCAACAACCCAACAGCCCAACAACTCAACAACTCAACAACTCAACAACTCAACAACCCAACAACCCAACAACCCAACAACCCAACAACTCAACAGCCCAACAACTCAACAACTCAACAACCCAACAACCCAACAAACCAAAAACTCAACAACTCAACAACTCAACAACTCAATAACCCAACAACTCAACAACCCAAGAACCCAACAGCCCAACAGCCCAACAACCCAACAACTCAACAACCCAACAACTCAACAACCCAACAACCCAACAGCCCAACAGCCCAACAACCCAACAACTCAACAACCCAACAACTCAACAACCCAACAACTCAACAACCCAACAGCCCAACAACCCAACAACTCAA
>JANVCJ010090195.1:0-10434 GCA_026413505.1 Epizoanthus ramosus
CCCCCCCCCCCCCCCCCCCCCCCCCCCCCCGAGCCGGCGCAGAATAAACCGAACACCGTGCGTTGTCAAACTCGTCTTCCACAATTGTCTTCCACACATAACTGCTAAAAATTATGTCGAAACAAATATTCCACATTTGCGATAACCACTGTTTTTTGTGGTGGCATTACCCAACGCAAGGTTCGTACCAATTTGAGGTGATAACATTTCAGGAGTTCTCCGGGGTAGAAAAGAGAGTTTTTCTAAGACCGCGTTCTCCCTAATCAGATCATAAAATTCGCGGTAAAAGTTTCCCACCTATAAACTTTGTCAATAGTGAACAGAGTTCAGTTGCAAAGTTGAAGCAGAAATTTGCCACCAAAACATTAGTAACAGTTTGTACAAGTCTGGGCCTGTTATCTCTACACATTTTCCATTCATAATTCCAGGCGTCAGGAGTATTCCTAAAGTAGAATCACGAAGAAACTCATTTTCCAGGAGTTTTCCTATGGAAGAAAGGAAAGCAAGCAATTCCAGGAGTTTTCATACGAACTCCATTAGAAGTGATGAACTTTGCCATGAACGGATCACAGCGAGGCATATCATCACTTCACAACAACATAATCATTTGCTTTCCAAAGGGTTAATTAAGCCTGTTGTTTTTGTTCTCTTGAAAGTTGAAAATGGATAAACACAAAATTGGTTCTGTTTCTTAAGAAAATACCGCGAATGCTTTCTTAAGCTGTTTTAACATTAGAAGACATCAGAGACATTTTAATGCATTAGCATTTTCACTGGAATGTGAAAAGCACATGATGCCAAGAATCTCGAGTGCACCGTTTGTTTTGGTTTGGACAACTGAACATGTTTTGTCAGTTGAAGGTCAATAACATCAAGTCAAAGTTTTATTGATTTTTTTACATTTGTTGAAGCCGACAGCTCGACTATTTGTTGTTGTCAAACCTTGTTCATCTTCTTTCATAGCTACAAAGATGTATGAATGGACGAGGTCTGGGGAATGTCAATGGGAATAAATACGTTAAACTGTCCGCCAGCTATCTTTCCACGCTAGTCGAGAACGGTGTTTACACTTACAGCAAGGGTTTATCGATTTTTTTCAGTTTTTTTTTCGTTTTTTTTTTGTATTTTTATGGGTACTACCTTTCTTGTAACATGCAAACTGAAACTAGTAAAACTAAGAGAAAAACGGCAGATAAACACGAGAGATACCGACAAACTTTTGTTGGCCATTATTATAGATTTACGAAATGAACATTTAGAAAACAATGATCTACCGAAGACAAGATGCTAACTGAGTAACAGACTGAGACATGCTGTGACCCGTAACCTAGTACCCGATGGGCGATCAAAATCATCCAAACCTTGAATTGAACTTGAAATGGTCATGATCTACTCCAAAAACACAAAGATAGTTCCTCAAAACATTTCCAACTCACAGCTGGTGACTTCGATGTTGTCTTTTTCCGTGGATCAGTTATTCAAATCCTTGAATCCCTTATCCCAACTTGAAACTAGAAGAAAGATTCTATAATTATAGCTAGCTATAGACTAATAGAGAGCCCGAATCATTAACTCATTTCCGGTTACTATTTCTAGTTGATCACGCAAAACTGTTTTTCATTTCCGGTTACGACTGGATGTTCTGTGTGCTTGCGCTCGAGTTTCGACTGCTATTCTTATACGTTGTGTCACCAGGTCAACGAAAAGTCACCGGAAACATTTCAGACTTCTGGAAAGTAAACTAAAATCATTGTTTTCGTTGACGGGTTCAAGATTCCTGTCCAAAGTATGAGTTCCTTTTCGAAATACTTTGTAAACAATTCCACTACCAAGATGCGAAGAATCAAATTGGATTAACAATCTCATTGAGGGTTTAGATATTTCCGCAAGCTAAAACTTGAATCGAAGTATTTTCAGAAACAAGTCAAAGTGATTTTGGGGTGTATACAACATTTGTTGTGACGTAGAAGTGACATGAAGGGAGTCTTTGTATTTAAATTAGTCGTTTGTTGACTAGACTGGGTTGGACAGGGCTGCGAAATGAAAGCGTGATGGTGCAGATAACATCTATCTGACCAATTCTAAATAACTCTTGAAAATCAAGCATAATATCAGAAATGAAATGCTTTCCTCATTGGTCGATGACTATTACTGACGTTCGTCCCATCAAATAATTATAGAGAAGGGCTGATATCCGCTAAATATCAACCGCACAGCGGGGGAAAAACATCACGCTTTCGTTACAGGTCGGACTGGTAATTTTACCAGTCTGTTTTAATTTCCCGCCTCACTGCCTGTTTAATTTAACAGCCTCCTATTCAAAAACATTTATTATTCCTGCCATCAAAATGCGCATCGTAGACTCACTAAATACCCACAGCTAGAACTTAATTGCTTTGTGAATCAACACGGAAATTATGGAATATTTTTACGAGTCGTTACACTGTATACATGAGCTATAAAGAAATTCTCACGCCTGTACAAGATCGCGGATCAATGGCTTGAAAGATTCATGATTTGTGGAGAGACTTGCTGCCAAGGTTATCATAAACTACGTTCACTTGCGACTGATCAGAGATTGTGAAGTCGAACTCAGCAACCAAAAATGGACGGTGTTACCTCTGAGATGGTGATAAATGTCACCCCACGCGTAACAAAAAATCGAGCGAATTTCCGACGCATCAAAACCAACAGCATTCAAAGCGTAAAGAGATGGGAGAAAGAAAACGAGCTTCTCTTTGCTATGATAGAAGATGAGTGCGAATGGCTCTCAAAACTATTTCCTGACATTGTCATAACTCCAGAGTTCTTCTTCTTTGCTTTAGAAGATGGTACAGTGTTGTGTCGATTGGCCAACTATATACAAGAAGCAGCACAACTTTGGGGAGAAGAACACAACGTGCAAGTCCCTGGTAAAAAACTACGGTATCATGGAGTTCCGAAGAAGCGGGGTATGCGAGAGTCACAACTCTTTCGCTCGCGTGAAAATGTACAACTCTTTCTCTCGTGGTGCAGAAGTCAGAATATTTCCGAAGCAATATTATTCGAATCAAACGATGTTGTTGAAGTGGACGAGGGTCGGGAGGGAAGCAGAGAAGTTGTGATTTGTTTGATGGAAATCGCTCGTCGGGCAGTTAAGTATGATTTGGACGAGGTACCACAGTTAATTCAACTCGAGAAAGAAATTGATGCGGAAGAGGAGTTCGATGCACAGAATTTACAGTCGAGTGAAGAAGAACAAGGGCACGTTTTGAATGTGGAAGAGGTAAATGCCGAGGCTGACGCGGAGGAAGAGAAAGAGGACGAAAATGAAGATGAGTTCGTCAAGAGTCCTTCGTCAACTGGGGGCTCCGACTCTGGAGTTGAATCAGTGTTCGAGGAGAGCGATGGATTATCATCAACTCCTCAAATCCCAGAACTCGCTCAGAAACCAAAAAAAGAACCCGCTGTACCCAAAACTCCAAAATCTAAGGGGAACAAGACCAAGAATGGGAAAATGAATGATTCGGGCATCCAAGAAAAAGAAGCCGGCACCTCGCTCCAAAACAGTAAAGGGCCCAAGTCGGAACTCGATAAGCAGGTACGCGAAGTTAGATTATAATTTTGTAATATTCTTGTTTTAATTCATTTTCTAGTTGTTAAAATTAGCCTGTGCAACACCTTGCCTACGAATTAAGCTTCGTCAGAACGATAGCTAATATACTAGTTGTTTCCGCTGGTTTTTTATTGCATCTAGTATCACATGCAACAAGGAACTTTTTGAATCGTGTACATAGTAAGTTATTTGCCTGTCGTGGAAAGTTGTGTTTACTTCCAAAAATGCTAATGAGACTGTTTCGTCAATATTATATTTAACTGTCGGCTTTCACTTAACATTTGAAAACACAACACAGTGAAAATAGAAGATTAACGAAACAGTGCAGGGAAATCTGCAGGACACTCGCACCGGAATTAGATCTATCAAAACATAACAAAACGTGCACTAATAGCTCACAATAGCAGGTCTTTCACAAGTAGATGTCATTTTCTCTGAAGCTGCATGCTGTTGGATTTTGGATCACTTCTAATTAAATCGCCCGTGGACATATAAAATGTTGACGTAATTGCATTTAAAGGAAAAATTGAGCTAATTTTAAAAGGCAATGCTTAGGCATTATTATCTGTAAATTCATCTAGATAACAACATTGTATATATATATTAGAGGATAATTTTATCACCCATGTTGTTCTGTGGAACAAAACTTGTTTTTTGTTCCCTGGGAACGAATAAATCAATAGCCGGGTTGCTGTGCTTTTGCAACCCACTTTAATGCTGAAACAAACACTACAATGGCATCTTTAAAGGTGAAAGAAACCAATATAATGCACATTAAAAGGTATACCATCAGCCTTTTGAACAATAAATATTCTTTGTGTTTTTAAAAAACACAGTTTTACATATCACTTGCACTCGTCAACGAACACGATATGGAGGTCTGATGACAAAAACGATAAAATTATTTTCGAAGTACAGATTCACTTACAAATTTACTCTACTAGTAGCTAATGTTCTTAGGGAATAAAGTTACATTAGCACTGTTGTAATTTGCCAGGAACTTGGCGTAATTTTGTTTGCGTTCTCGATTTCGAAGGAAGATTATTAGTTAGTTTGAAAAGGTTCTGTAGAATTGTAAATGTGAAAAAGAAACGTGATATGGGAATTAGCGAAATATTTTGCGGTTGATACTGACACTCAAACCACTCGCTAGACAGGTTTTAATACGTTATAAAACCACTTAAGAACTGTTCATTTGGGCAGAATTTCACTTTCAGATTGTTTTGAGTTAATAAATTTCGGCAATTTAGCAGATTAAAAAGATGAAAATTTGTGTTTAGCGCAGCATATGTCTATTTCGTGCAGTTCAAGTTTATTCATACCTATTTTAGACTTCTTTAAAATATTAATGCCCATATTTATGCAAACTGTTACAAGTCCATAATGTGTATGGCTGCTAGATTGAGTTTCCAAAGCGCTCCAATATAACTCGAATGTTACTTTATGCTCACATATTTATGTAAAAAGGTAGAATGCTTCAAAAAGAAATTCGAAATTACTTGCATTTATCTGTGTTTGTTACTGAATTCTGTTTAACCACAGCTCGGAAAATAGTCTGTAAAATCTGGTTACCAATGTAAACATCCATTACTTTAGTCTAGTTTAGACTACAAAAATACTTTTCAAAAATACTCCCAAAAATGGTGACATCATTCACTTTTGTTAATATTTTTAATATTTTCAATGTTTATTAATATTTAACAAATGTTACTCAACATGGCAATATTAAAAAAAATGGCAACATACATGTATTGAAATATACTGCCAGATATTTCATCCTCAATATATCAGACAGTGTAACGGTCACAAGTGATATATCATACCCATCAAACTAAAATAATAATTTCTTGAGTATTTCAGTTTTGAATTATTAAAATTAATATTTTTTCTTTCTTTATTCCAAGGCCATTATTTACTAAGATTAAAGAATACTAAACTTTAAACTGGTACATATAACCAAATAATTGAACGCTTTTTCTCTCTCAGAACACTTTGCATATGGTTTGAACTATATACCTCAACTAACATAATTATTTACTTTGCGAACACATATATGATGCAGAATAATAAATAATATTAATTCTGTTTTAAGTGGTCTGAAATATTATTAAAAATTTAAGGATTAAAATACAAAATGTAATGAGAACGAATTTTGTTACACAGTCATACAATTTATATTTTATAAATTTGTGAAATTTTTAAATTTATTTAAGAATTTAAAAAATACATGATTCTATAAATTTAAAATCATTTCAATTAAAGTTGGGTACACTGCAAAATGTGGCAGGTTTAATATGAACTGTTGCTTTTTTTGTTTTCGTCATTGGCAGGTGGATTTTCTCTTATGATGCATGCAAGTGATACATACATGTATGTATGCATCGATGACTGTCAGTGATGTGAAGAGAACAAAACAGCAACCTGCACATATGTAAAATAAGACTCACTTAATGGGGGTAGCACAGAAACACAAAAAATTAAGAGTTCGTTTCTGAATATATTCATAAATTTAAATTAAATTAAAAGAAAAGTTGTTTTCAGTTAAAACCAAGTGAGCATACTAAACACTTCAGGAAATCAAGTAACATGTACACTATTAATTGCCGTATATAGGATTGTGTCATCAACAAAATAAAATTCACAACAAATATATAACATATATATAATTATATAGTTTATTTGCTTAATGTTAAATTATAAATGTCAACTGCATGTATTCAGCCTCTAGAATTCTTCATGTTCCTAACATTTTATTAGAATTGTTTACATTACTTAGTTTATGGGTTGCATTTGTTCACTATAACTTAAGTTTGATACATGTATATATTTGGTAGGTTCTAAATTTTGCAAACAGCTGTTTTAATATATATTAATATATTTTAAACTAATTTTTACTCTCATGAAGGAAACAGAAGGCAACCCCAAAAAATTTACTAGACTATAACATTAAATAACTCCTTCAAGTTCATACCACTAAACATTTTCCAAAAGTTGCCTATCTTTATGAACTGCATGACATCTAGTTTTAATTGCCACATTTATTCATTTATTAATAAACGTTTCCTGCTAAATTATGTCAAAAATTTTGAGATATATATAACTGTTCAACTCCTCATCAGTTGTAAGAAATGATCGATGCTATCGCTCTTCAAGAGATGTACAATTAAAATGGACATACTAGCAAACAGTTTATAAAAAAATAACAGATGGTTGTCTAAATTACTTTTTAGATATTTTTGGTTTTTGCAGGGAAATTGTGCAGGAGTGAATATGTCTCGGACAACTGTTTTACATAATAATTCCATGATATATCAATTTGCCTATATATATGTTAGTATTGCCCATTAGTGTAAGGTCCATTTGTCAGGAAATTCAACCTCCATAGAAGTACATGTTGCTTCAATGTTTATTACAGCCTGAATGTCTAAAACATTAACACTAAACAGGTGGTAGAAAGTTCTTAAGAAATAGTTCAATGAAAACAGATACCATGTACAAGGGGTAGAGAGCTGGACAAAACATAAAGTTATTTATAATTGTGCTGTGGTGCTTGAAATTAACTTTATTTTTCCAACTGGCTAACTCAGGCCAATTAGTGCAGATGTTCGTGATCAAAAGGCGTAGCTCCTCTAAAATTTTGCTGGCTAATTAATGAGTTATTTGTACTGAATAGTGGACAGTTGATAACGAGGCCTGCATATGTCTGAAAAACTCAAAATGTTGCACTGTAGGAAATTGACAGTGATATTAATGTGATATCATCGTTTATTAATTTTTATAAAAATTAATTTTAATTAATTTTAATCAATTCATATAAATTAATTTTTAAATTAATTTTTGTCTATTATAATAGAGGTATTTCTTTGCAATTACATTTTTTATTTATTTTTGTCAGTTCTTTCGAATATTTATAGTTCAAGCACCATATTTATAAATACAATTATTATTATTATCAAACTTGAGAAAACTGTTAGTATTATTTTGTAAAAAACATTGTTTTATAGTTTTTGGCTTCTAATATAATTAAATTCAGTAAAAATTATAATAGACCCTTTCATGGTTTCAGGCGCCATCTTGTTTTGGGGGCAAACACGCATAAAATTACAGCAAATGTATGGGATTTTGGTCGAGTTTGGACCTCCGTAACTCCGCTCCAAAATTGCAGATTGCGATAAACATGTTTTTTAAAAGGTTTTTGTCCTAAGATCGTTTCCTCTAAACAAGAAGAATTAGTTGAAGCTATAATTTCCGTAATCACAGTTTTAAAACTTCATACAAATCATTCTAAATTGATCCAAACTTGACCAAAATCCCATTACATTTGCTGTAATTTTATGCGTGTTTGCCCCCCAATCATGATGGCGTCCAAAACCATGAAAGGGTCTATTAAGGTAGTTAATAATGGTATGCATTATTACAGCAACTATTATTACCATGACAACAAGTATCAACACTGAAACATGTGACTGTAACATGGAAAGCACTCAGTTATGAATGTTAGTATGCCATATGAACAGCTATATTGAAACTTAGAGGGTGGGGTCTATAAGATCCATCCCCTTGTCAATTTTTGTTATGGAAATTAGGTGTTGCAAGGATATGAGTTTACCCCACCTACTACCTGGCTGATATATACTTCTTGGGGATAATAGTAAAATATACCAGGTAAGGGACCATCTTTTCACCCCCACCCCTTCCCTGTCCACTCTGAACATGTACTTTTCTTATTATAATGTTTTGTATTAGTATGGACTGGTGTAATCTGCCAAACGCCAAAGGCCGAACACCAAATGGTAGTGCAGATTGGTGATTAGGGTTAACAAGATTAGGGTTAGGGTTAGGATTACATGTTATATAGTGGTAGGGTTAGCATCCCTAACCCTACTCCCAACCTTAATCCTATAAACCCTAACCACCATTCGGCATTCGGAATTCAGCGGATTACACCAGCCATATTATTATGTTATCACAACCATACTGTAATTGCAATTGGCAGAATTATCAATAAATATTCAGTGGTGTAATGTTTGCTAATTATTTACTAATTATTATGGTTGGAATAAATGTGAACGCAAAAAAAATCTTCAGAGGATTGTCGAGTTAAGCTTGTAAATGCTGAATGGTTTTTACAAGTAATACATTATAAGTAATATGTAATAAACTTTTCCATGGTTACATATAATATTCAATATTAATTAATATGTACATGTATATTTAATTAACCTATATAATGACTCAGTGCAACACATGTTTACATTGGCCCTGCGATTAATTATTTTTAATGCTAAATAAATCAAGGTTGTTTCTTTTCCTAGATTTGTAAGATTGCCGAGAGCTACAACATTAAGATTGTGCACCGTCTGAAAGAGGGGAAGTACATCATCCTGGGAAGAGTCATGTTTGTCAGGGTACGTTTTCTACTCAACAAGATGATGTATTTTCTTAGTGAACCACGTACCTAATTAAATCCCAATAAATTACCAAATGCCCCAGGCTCAACTGAGTGATTGAATTATTAAGTTAGTGGCATAATTGCATCAGGTAAATGACTTATTTTGAAAAGTCATATGTTGTCATCATAACAATTTGTTATTAGATTCTTGCCAGAGTAAGAAATCTGGAGATTTGCTATTTTGGGCTAAAAAATCTGGAGATTTAATAGTAAAAAAAGGAGATTTCAGAAATTTTCTGCGATCGTCATTTAACCTCTAATCATGGTCACAAATTGTTGGGACAGCCCCCCCCCCCTGGGGCCTGTGAAATAGCAGGGAATCCTGGTCGAACAACGCAATGG
Organism: Epizoanthus ramosus; assembly: GCA_026413505.1. Classification (NCBI taxonomy): domain Eukaryota; kingdom Metazoa; phylum Cnidaria; class Anthozoa; order Zoantharia; family Epizoanthidae; genus Epizoanthus; species Epizoanthus ramosus. Next base: position 9,390 of record JANVCJ010090195.1, read on the forward strand.
AAGTAAGATAAGAATGCAATTCATGAATTTAGTTATCACACTTTTTTGATAAGAAAAGAAGCTTTTAGAAATTAAATCAAGCCAGCATTGGCACTAAAACCAAAGAAATTTTTAAGAATATCCCATTTTTTCTTTCTTATTTTTTGTTGTTGAAAAACTGGGAGATTTTGGGTCTTTACCGGGAGACACCCAGCGAAACTGGGAGAGTTGGGAGGTCTGAAAACCAGTTTTGTGCTAAATGGCCTCAATAGAATTTTATTCTGCAAACAGGCATTTCTCCATGCAAAAATATTAGTATAAACTTCAAGGTAAAATATTGCTGACAGGATATATTGTCTCCGAAAGCAGTTCGAAAAGTACATTAATTTTTACAAATATTGCCAATGATTTAATCAGACAAATAGCAGACAAAATCTGAGCTAACGCCATGCTTCGAGAGCTGGGTATTACACTTTGCCCATTGCACTTTGTGGATGTCAATCTTCTTTGAAATAGCAGCTGTAATTTATAGCTGTACATGGCACTTTGCCAAGGTTATAAAATTCATGTTATTTACCACACCTTTCTGATGAAAACAGATGCTAAATGGTCACATGTTGGTACGTATTGGAGGTGGATGGGATACATTGGAGCACTATATTATGACACATGTACCTAAAGGTAAGATAACAAGCCACTGAAAGGTCTTCAAATGGTCTTCACGAGCATTTGCAAGCATGCGAGCAGAGCATTATTTTTTGAGCACGAGCAAGCGAGCAGTGAGTTACGAATTAGCAAATTTGAGCAAGTGTCAGCACCCTCCAAAATTTTGTGAGCAATTCGAGCAAAGGCCAAATTTTGAAGAACTTGATTCAACACTCCTACTGAAATTGGGGTGCAAGACATTTAAACACATTTAAACTGTATCTATAGGCACTATATAAATATTATTATTATTATTATTAATATTATTATGGTCCACATGACATACAAACAACCACTCTCTTAGTCAGACAAAGTTGTCGACATCACATTATTATTAGGAGTACCATCCCATCCCTGCACC
>JANVCJ010090206.1:0-10433 GCA_026413505.1 Epizoanthus ramosus
ACTCTATACTGTTACATTGACTGACCCCTCCCTACTCTATACTGTTACATTGACTGACCCCTCCCTACTCTATACTGATACATTGAACAACCCCTCCCTACTCTATACTGTTACATTGACTGACCCCTCCCTACTCTATACTGTTACATTGACTGATCCCTCCCCCACTGGGAGTCAGAAGTACAGCATCCTAACGTCACTGTTATTGTCTACCTTCTCCCGCCTCACTGGGATCCCGAGGTAGACCCCTCCCCTACTGGGAAACAAAGGTGCAATGACTCAACTACCGCTATTATCCCCAGGAGGCACAGAGCGTATTTTTGATCAGGGGAGAGGAGCGGGGGATGGGCTAACTCACACGAAGTGTGTGTTCAACGAGCGACAAAGGCGTGAGTTATATTTAGGGGGGTCCGGGAGCATGCTCCCCCGGGAAATTTTGAAATTTAGAGCTTCTTTTTAAAAATGGCAGGAACTGCTTATAATCTTAACGATCCTGATAAAATAGCGTTTAATTTTTATCTCCATTTTAATATTAAGTTTTTTACGTACCAGTACGGCAAGTTTAATCAGGGGGTGCTAAAGCCTCCTCAGCCCCCTAGCTCTGCGGTCCCTGTTCCCGTTTATAAGTCGTTTTCACAAAAAAAGGTCTTCGAGAAAAAACTAATATTGGAACAATATTTTAAATGTTTTGTACAGAGCAGGTAAACATATACAAATGTCCGAAAATTTGGAGCAATCAGTTACTCCGTAACCGGGCTATCAGACAAAGAATATTCGAAACATTTACTGTAATTAGTATGTGGCGGCCATCTTGGTGTACCAAAGTGGTACTCTGCAAATAAAGCTGTTTTCTTCCAATGAGAAGGATTGGGTGCACTTAATAACCTTTAGTTATAACTTGTAAAGGTTCATCATGACGAAATGTTTTTCATTTGCCCAAATATGTGGTTTTTTACGACATTTAGGAAATGTGCTGAATCAGATTGTCACAAAACTCAAAATACTGCAACTCAAAATCGAATCATCGTATCGACGTTAAACTTTCAAAGAATGCTTTTGAGACCGATATTCGAATCTTTTCAAAAGAACAGCTTTACAGGTATTATAGTTTAGATTTTAGAGTTCTGATGACGTCACGCGAAAACAACCTATTGGAGAAGAAGGTTGTAAGGCTGGAACATGTTACAGTTGTTTCAGGAAACGTTGACAGAATCTCAGGATCGAGTCACTGTTTTACTTGTTCTTAAGTTTCAATGAAAGACTGCAAGTTTCAAAGATAGATCGCAATACGGCTTGTCCAGCGGGTTATATTGATTACTAATGTTGAAAATAACCGATACTTGCTCCCACAGTCGTTAGAGCCGTTGACGTTTGCTTCGATGTCTTTGCAGGTACACGTTGCTTAGCAACGACAACGGCTTCATGAACTACAATCCGTATTACTTCAGCCAACGCACGCTACTAGCACGCTTCGAGATGAACCACTCTCATCCGCGAAAAGTCGAATTTGTGAAGAAGCCAATACTGAGTGTGATGGGTCTGTTGAGCCTTCTTGGCTCAAAGCAACTCGAGAGTTGTGTACTACGTGATGGAAAAACGGTGAGTGAAAGATAGGAGAGATACTAGTACGGTGGCCCATATAGCCTGCAAGCCTGCCCTCTTGAATAACCTTGCTAGTGAGAGGTTTCTCTCACAGTCCGCTTCCCTTGCCGGCTTTTCAGTTGTTTTCTTTGCATCCACAAAACAACAAGTGAGCTTAGCTTAGCTCATAGCTTAGCTTAGATTAGATTGGATTAGATTAGATTGGATTAGATTGGATTAGATTGGATTGGATTAGATTGGATTAGATTAGATGGGATTATATTGGATTGGATTAGATTAGATTACATTAGATTAGTAGTGCCAGTTCCCTGTCTGTTCTGATGGTCAGTTACTTGCATGGTTCTCAATCAGTTTATTCCTATCCCCGTGTTTTAAGGTGAGCAACAAGAGCGATATTGGTGCAGTCGCCTCCGTTTGTGAACCTGTGGACAATGACGGCACCTCGGACTGGGAACTGGCGGTCATTCTGTACAACAGCAACGACACCACAGACAGAACCTCACTAGCAAGAATGAGAATTGCGGTCAGCGACCTTCCACAAGACAAAGAGTTAGTTTATGTTGTGTATCGACTTGATAATGAGAATGGAAACCCATATTACGTGTGGACGAGAATGCATTCGCCCGTGTTCCCCTCTGACGAGCAGTTGAAAGAGCTCCGCATGCACCAGGTACGTACGATTATGTTCATTGGCCAAGAGGTGAAGCCTATGTGAGACCCAACTTCAGGGGGGTGGTGTGGGGATCCATGCAACTTACTACCTACACCTCATGGTCTGGCATCATGGAGCAAAAGTCCAATTTTCTGCCCCACAATATCTCCCATCTTCATTGTCCATTTCAAAATGTATGCGCACCTACATGTAAACTAGGCTTCTGGAAGTTATTTCTGAAGTTTCTTGTTATTCTACTCCATAATTCCTGGAAGTTGACCCTGTTATTCTTTGGCGTATCTGCAAGGTACCTGTTATTCAAGATTATTCCTACAGAAAATCATTTCACAAGACATTTGTTGTGGAGTCGCGGGATTTTGTCCCCATGACTGACCTCCTTTCGAGCCTGAAGAGCTCGATGAAGTGCACGAAATTTCATTCAAGCACTTAGTGCGGTGAATCGAGGAAATATACACAAAGGTATTGGACTTGGTTTTAGCAAAATATTTCTCTCCCCAATCACCCATTTCACGACCGCGCGACAAAACTCGCCCTTGGACTGCTGGATTTGGGGCTTTCTGGCGAAGGAGGAGGATGTTTTGCTGGCTATATACCCCTTATGAACATTCATTTCTCCAATCTGTAGAGGCACGTCTCTGTAGCTAGCACGTGTACATTCGTGCGTCCCAGTAAAACGTAACTGTCGCCTTGTGAAGGAAGACTGACATCACTCTATGACCCTCTCCTCTTTCTTCAGGAACCGGTCAGGGTAACAGGACCATCTCCTTGGCCACACGGCGCGCAGTTTTTCAACTGGACGATGACACTTCCATTGCCTGGGATTGCTCTCATCCATTTGTGCGCAAAACCGCTTCTACCACCTCCCAGGGTAGGTGGGCCTCTTCTACAGTAAAACCCCGTGTACAGAATGTTAATTTAGTTTATGTACAACCTAGTTAGCCTCGTGTCTGAAACCGGTTCTTATTGAAAGGGTCATTTTCAAGAGTGTCTTCAAAGACTCTGACATCAATCGTAACTCCCCATTTCTGTAGCCTGATACAAACAAATGTTCAAACAATACAAACAATACTTTTTAATTTTGCATTAGGAACTCTTGCGTTACGTTTTCTTTTTTTTGTTCTTTCTAACATCAGTATGTACACTTTTTTGGAGCCTTTCGCCTTAGGTGTTTTTAGATGTCGTGAGTGCCGCTTATAACCCCCGATCTACCTATAAACAAAAAAAAATTCTGATTATAAGCCCCCCGGATATAAGTTCCCCTCCCCCCTACCTTGTTTATTAAATATAACAACGAGAAGTGTAATGCGGGTAGTATAGAGTGGGGAAGAATAAGCTTAATTATTCCGAATATTTAGATTAATTCTCAATTTACTGTGACGTCTAAGAACTTTTAACATTAAAGATATACGATATTTCTTATCAGCTCATTCCGTCACGTTTGTCAGTTCATACTATTTATAATCTCCCTTGGATATAAGCCCCGTGTTTATAAGCCCACCCAAACCCCCTTGGGAACGAGTTAGGAACAGGGATACTAGTAAGGCCAGCGCATATAACTGGCTGTGAGCACGTGGCCGTTTCTTTCTTGCACAAATGTGCTGGGCCACATCCAAAATATCTCAGCCTTAGCCGCTACATCATGTAACAAATTTTGAAAAGCTTTGAAAGATCTGCAGAAAGGTCAACTTTTCTTTGTTAAAACATTTTGGTTGTCTCCTTTCGGTGTAGGTTGTGCAAGTCCGTTTGCATGCAGTGTCTTCGTATGAGGTCCTCGTCACGTGGAAGGATGTCGTTGCACGGTATGTTCCGTCGTATGCTATACATCCGGGAACGTATCATTCTTCTTTGTTTGCAGTAAAGGCAGGCCGGTTGGTTTCCAGAAATAGATTTCATCCCACCGTCATAAATTGCTTTTTCTATTTTTCTATAATTAAATGAAGAACTAGATGGGATGCTCGACTAAGCCTACTTACTGTCTGGATATAGCTGTGACGTGTGTGTCTGTGTGTGTGTGTCCCACTTCTTCACTTCAGACGTGAGGTCACTCGAACATTCACGCGAACTCTCATTCTCACTAACGTTCCCGCAGATGTCTTAAGACGTATGAGGTACTTTACTCGTCCAAGAGCCCCCATGGCCCGTATGAAAGGGTCAACACTGTGGATCTTATCTTCACGGCCTTTCACCACGTGCAGTCAAATCCAGGTAAGCAAAGTGTTGTCTGTATTATGGTCAGTTTAATTACATTTTATACTGTTGCTTCGTGGATTTTATTCGTAGTAATAGACATGGTTGTGAAACTTGCACAAATATTATGAACCACGGAACAACAGTACGATGGAAGTTTCAATTCGCGATATCAGATATAGACGATGATGCCCCAGATCACACCCTCATATATCCGAGCCGTAAAGATAAACTTGTTGTTACTGAGTGAACTATAATTCACGTACTCCATTGAACAAGTTTTCATCCTCGTCATGTTGAGCTTGTGCTGTTTCTCTTGTTGCAGCACACACGCGTGTTATGATCACGAGGACCACACGTCAGCATCTCTAACCCTCCCCCCCCCTCCCCCCCTTCCCCTGGTCCAAAAATTAGATAGGTGAATTACGGAAATTAAAAAGAAATTGAAAAGCTTCCGTCGTGTCGAATTTAAAGCGAGACCAGTATCAGTGGGTATATATGAGAGTTCGAACAATGACGTGATTATGCAAGGGCTATTGATCAGTAATTTAAAATCTTTGCTTCAGTCTTGCAGTTGTTGCGAGGTTGATTATGTAAACCTGTTTTTCCCTAGACTGGACGGGCGACAAACGGAGAGAAGCGGGAGGTTGGTACCAGATACTTGCCGTGGACTATTGGGGAAGGACCAGTACTCCTTCTGTTTCCGTATCACTGACGCAGGACATCAGATGGTAACGGAACTGGTAGCCACTATCAGAGAGAAGGTGTGAGTGCTGGATGCTGCGGAGAAACACGGTCAGAACTAAATACATGCCAGACTAGATTGATAAACACTTCAGTATCGCGATTGTTATCTCTTACATCATCTCTTCAAATATATTTTCGTATAGGAAATTGATCTCCGAGTAAATATCCCTTATTAGAACCCCCCTTCCCCTCCCTGTTTTTAAGAAATCTGAAATAATGTCCCCGAGCGCCATCTTTGTAAGGGAGAAAGAAGATCATTACTGTAATCGAGGAGCTCATTTCCAATTTCAGATGAATCACTGAATGAGGAAGGGCGCTGAATCGAGGAAACTGCGGTTGTCGGTCATCCTGTATTCTGAAGATTTATGGCATAGCGGGGAAATGTAATTTGTCAGTTCGAACAAATTTTAAAAGACTTGTACGATCCCTTAAAAGACCAGTCCGGCTCAGATTGTAGAGGAAACGCTGAATGACGAAGGGCGCCAAAATGAGGTAATACAGTTGTCCTTTAGTCTCCTTCGCAGCCGTTCTTGGCGCCGCTCCTAGCATAGGGAAATGTAATTTGTCAGTTTCAACAGATTTGAAAAGGCTTGCACGATCCTTTTTAAAAAAAGACTAGTTGTATTTGGTATTGAGGACCTTGGTCTCAAAGCCTTAATTGGCGAGATTTCCCGTCATTTCTTCGTTATACACACTATTTCAATTTTCAGTCAGTCCTGGTCTTTCACTCTTTGTGATTTTGACACAGCTCAAATTAGTCTCGTCCTCATGCCCGTATCCATCTTAACTTGGTGTCGCTGTCTGCGTGGCCACCAAGCTCCTAGTAGACTAGTGTCGAGGCTACGAACCCCTCTCTTTATAATTATAGACGTTCCTATGTTCAGTATTTTAGACAAAATCTAGTTTACTAATAATTCAACAAGCCGGTCAACGGAACCAAAATGAGAAAAAAATCACAATCAGCGTTAGCTTGCCAGTTCAGCCGCGTCTCACTTTGGGCGAGGGGGAATAGCTTTCGCCAGTTTCGGTAAATGCGGTAATTTTGCAAAACATTGTATTGCTATATATATTGTCCATGGTGTCCAAATGCCATATTTTAAACAAGATGTAAAGTTCCGTATCAGGCGCTATAATTCACCCCCCTCCACCACCTGGTGCCCGAACCAGTCTCGTCAGTGAAGTCAGCATTTTAGGGAAGCGAGAGTCGTAATAAACTGAACTACCTTTCCCCCAAATGACTCCGAGCGTTGCTCAAGGCCATGTTGCCGATCGTGAGAAAAAGACAGAGAAAACGGCAGAACTGCTAAAATTAAATACAATGAAATGACGGCTTTCACTTCACCACACACAAACACATGATTTTGTTTTGCCTCTGCCCTGTCATCTGCTTGTTGCATAAATATAATTTAGGTTTTTTGGTTCCGTTATAAGTAATCTGTCGCCGACGGTTTTCAGTTCATCCCCGCGATGATAAAAGTGTGACATTTCAGTAGAAGCTTTTATATGTTAATGAATTATTTCGTTTCTTGGGCTTTTTTTGTTGTAATTTTTCCAGTTTGTGAAACGCTGTACAAGCGCCAAATTTATGAACCTAGGTCACAGAGAACAAAGCGGAGATCGGAATTATTCTTTGCACGTCCGCAAAGTTATCGCGTGATCAACCTATTTACATTTCATCCGCCACCTGATTGTAGTTCGAGACACAGACAGAAGAAAATATTGAAAGCTGACTGACATCATGGGAGTCGAGTTATTCAGTTCTCTTGACCTGAACCTCTTGATTTTGTGTGTGACGGGGAGATAATGCAGCCAGGTGGTCATGCAGATTCAGCAATTCGGCCATTACTTCCTTTCGATCAGGGCTATTTATATAAAATTTGGGCATTAAGACATACGACTTTATATTTCTACGAAATAAAATGCCCTATCTGTTTTGAAGCTGGGCTATTATAGCTGATAACCGAAACTATTCCGTGAGGCCACTGTACTGTATTCCTGACAAGAACAAAGAAATTACGAAAAATCCATTTTTACAAATTTAAAACTGAAAATGAAAAGAGTATAGGGACTATTAAAAGTGTGAAACAGCAAGTGAAGTGTATTTACTATTCGGTTGATGCCATTGAAGCATGGGTAATTATTCTACTCCACAAATTCACCTGTCGGCTGGTCGGTATTGGGGACGTAGAGTGGCGTTTCTGAGAATCATTTCAGCTTTGTAAATACCGTACGCTGCTCGTTGGTTCAAAATCAAGCAGCAGAGTTTTGTTTAAAACCACTTCTTTATTTTAATTTTACCTTGCACGTACAAAATAATAAGTTAGAGTGAAGACGTTAAAAAGACTCGTAAAATAGACTCGCAACGGTTGTGAAGGAGTCGTGAATTTACAAAGCAACTGGCACAATAAATACTAGCATCTAGCATAATAAATACTACAGTTTGTTTACTCGAGACGGACGAATTTGATTCAAAATAAGACAACAATCTACAAAGGAAATTAAAAGCTTTGCACTGCATTATTTTACAAGTAGCCGACCTGATAAGAAAAGAAAAATACTTACAAAAGTACAATCTGATAACAGAAATGATGATATTAAAAACGTTGAATAAGCCAAAGAAATAGTTTCAGTTTCATTGTAGAATGTCTTACTACATTTATGACTGCTAAGAATGAAACGAAAGGCAAAAAAAATGATTCAAGAATAGAAAGTGAAATGAATGCGTTGATTGAAAGGTCTGTATACAAAAATCATTAATATTAAATAACTTTTGATTATACAAAACTTCCTAATGGAAATAGCAATTTCACGAAAAATATTGTCTCGAATTCGTTTAAATTTATAACGTAAATAATGTTTGTGAGAAGCGGAATCTGAAATTGCCGCATCCAAATAAAAATGCTCTTAAACATTTGCATAAGAGAACTGTAATAAATTCAATAATTGTTTGTACGTAAGAGACTCCTCGCTTCATTGTTCAGTCAATTCTGGATACGGTTCAGCTGTCTTCCAAGCGGTTTCGACATCTTAAAAATCAATAAAAAACTTATCTTTCAATCTTGTACTGATAAAATCAGCTTCTGTATGAAAATTCTCTAACATTTCCGATTTCATCTGTGTAAACTTGAAGCCCTGTTCAATACTGCATTTTATATTATTACATCGGTGTTCTATAACGCCGAATTTAATATGAAATTAAATAAATTACAATAATGGCAGAACTTGGTTGTGAAATACTGCGACAACCAGAATGACATGTCGTGAAACTAGAATAGTGGAGGCCGCCGGCTTATCTTGCAGCAGAAAAAGATATATCAGCCTGGTCTATCATAATTCATGTAATGATGTATCACATGTAATAACACATATTGCATTGAAGTTTGCGAGGAGCAGTTAAATAAATGCTTCATGTAATGATTCAAGAGTTGTGAATTAAGTTGAGCAAATTTATGGCGCTCCTAAAGGAATTCAGAAACCGAAATGAAGCTGGAAATATGTCACTTCCCTATAAAATAGTATTAGCTGAGTTTGTCCGTGATGCCGCCAGGCTGTGTCTATTTCTCTTACTCCTGGTCTTTTGAAGTTTTATGTCGTCCTTCCATTGGTCTATCATGTCCGCAAGAGTTCGTAGTCCTTCGACGATACCCTCTCCAACCTTTGCTGAAGTTGGCTGCACGAACCACAGATGTTTCATGTTCAAATTGTGTAGGGACAGTTTACTTATCAGCTCCATAGGACCAACCGCATTTGGTTTGTCTTGTTTATTAGCAAGTACCAAGATTGGTGCTCCATTAATTTGCGCAGAGTTCACAAGATTAAAAAGTTCTTCCCGAGCTTCCTCAATCCTCGTCTCGTTGGAACTGTCCACAACAAAAATTATGGCGTCTGTTTGCCTCACGTAAGCTTTCCATAACGGCCTATTCTGATCCCTTCCACTTACATCCCAAACTTTAAATTTCAACCCTTTACTGGGGCGAACAGTCTCCACGTTAAATGCAGTAGTTGGTACAGGTTTGATGTGTTCTTTTAGCTTACTCCGGTACAAAATTGATGTCTTCCCGCTCGTATCTAGACCAACCATCACCACATGGTACGGCTTGGACCGTTTCAACCGCGGACGAAAGCGTCGAATAGAAAGAACAACAATATTCCCCATAAAAGCTGTGAAACAGTTTCCGGTGGTCAAAGCAGTATTTGAACCCGAATAACAACAGAGTCAGTAGGAGTTAGTTAGATCGTTGAATGAACTGAAGCTTGACGAATCTACTCGAAATCAGCGCAAGTGGGTTATGACTCCTTATCTATGTAGTCCCACGCAATATATCGCAACTGCCTTTTCTGTAATTCTTATAAACTTTTCCACTTTCGAAACGCTCTACTTTCCGGGTTTGAAACTTGTCCACTTTCATCACAAGAGAACGCAAAATATATACCTATATGCAAATGTCAGGTGCGAGTCGAATCAACCAGCGAACGTTGATTGGTTGAACTTAATCAAAATAGTAAATGAATTGTTTTCCACTAGTAATTTTTGTCAAGTTTTTTTGCATATAATAACAACATACTAGGAAATGTCTCCGGGGGATTCTGCCAAATGAAGCAGCACGAATGAACTTTCGATTCTTTTTATCGAAAATTCTATTTCAAGCGTTTGACACGTGGCCATATATTTTGGCCAGCCGTTTATGGATCATGAGTATGTAATTTAGCTGTGTCTAGGTTCTATATTTTTAATTTACGCGTGTCGCATAATAATTAGTTGCACCCTCTGTCAAATAAAATAAATCAATGTTTATTTACATAATTCGTACGCAAGCATGTAGTGTTTTGCTTTTCTATTTTATTTTAATACAATTCTAGCTTGGTCCACTGGTTTTGATTCCGTGTCGTTACGGAAGAGATCCGAAGAATGATACTTGTTTATAATTACACCTTGTGAGGGAAATGAAAGTGTTTTAAATTTGGGGTATTGAAATTTTAAAAGAAAATGTTTGGCCTGGAGGCTTAATTATACCAGTCAATTGCTCCGTACGGCGCCAAGTGAGAATTTGAGTAGTGGCCAATTTGTTGTCAAAACCGACTATTTGTCTCTCACTCGTATATAGTTCTCTACAACATGTAATCGAGTGCGCGCACGCACACACGCGCACACACACACACACACACACACACTCTCTCTCTCTCTCTCTCTCTCTCTCTCTCTCTCTCTCTCTCTCTCTCTCTC
>JANVCJ010090217.1:0-10433 GCA_026413505.1 Epizoanthus ramosus
TGCTTGTGCTTGTGCTTGTGCTTGTGCTTGTGCTTGTGCTTGTGCTTGTGCTTGTGCTTGTGCTTGTGCTTGTGCTTCCGTCCGCTTGTTTCATTCTTGTCCTCACTGTTGAAGTAGTGAAATATGCTTGGAAATAAATGAAATATGGACAGTAAAATGCATTAGAAAGAAAGGTCGTGTTCGTCTCTATTTTGCGGGTTTCCTCACTGGGTTGTGCATATTCGTGTGCCCATTCTTGTGCTTATTCGTGTGCCCATTCTTGTGCATATTAATATCTTAGCAGTGAGGACCATATTTAACTGAGTTAAGATATAAACTTACCCAAACTTCCAGGAACGATGGCGGCAGAAACCACACTCAGACGAGTGATTAGGAGAAATACGACCATCATCATTCACGTTTTGATGGAAATTGTAGTTAAATATGTAATTTTTTCTTGGCCTTTAGAAACACTCTATAAAATAATAAAATAATAATAATAATTATTATAATATAATAATAATAATAATAATAATAATAATAATAATAATAATGATGATGATAATGATAATATACAAATTTCTATATCATACACATAAATGTTCTAGCCGCTTTACATTATGTGGAATATAAGCAAAAATATAATGAATAATAATCTAACTAATAATAACTGACGTTTATCTAAAAACTATCTAAAAACTAATAATGACAATCCATATACTATCTGCTGAACGAACATGCAGAGGTAACATGCACTGACTAAAAATATCTGAGTCAATAATTCATAAGGCTGTGTTGAACAGTCTTGAGCTTAGACAGATCAACAGATGATCTGAGAGTCCTCGTAGGCCTGTAAAGTACCAACACTTCTTGAAGATATGACGCCACTAAATTATTCAGACACTTAAAAGTAACTAATAAGTATTCCCAGGAAATGCGCACTAATCGACAGGATCGCGAAATATATTGGACATCTATAAGTTGCTAAGCTCAATATTTTGCATACAATCCCTATTGGTGGCAAAGTCGGTGCATACTATATCACTGCAGCCCTCTCATATTATGGACACCTATAGGTTGTTAAGCTCAATACGTTGCATACAAACCCTATTGATGGCATAAATCAGGGTAATTTGGTGCATACTATACTACTGCAGCCCTCCCATATTAAGGACACCTATAGGTTGCTAAGCTCAATACGTTGCATACAAACCCTATTGGTGGCAAACATCAGGGCAATTTGGTGCATACTATACTACTGCAGCCCTCCCATATTAAGGAAATCTGTATGTTACTAAGCTCAATACGTTGCAAGCAAACCCTATTGGTGGCATAAATCAGGGTAATTTGGTGCATACTATACTACTGCAGCCCTCCCATATTAAGGACACCTATAGGTTACTAAGCTCAATACGTTGCAAGCAAGCTCCTTAGCTGGTAAAGAACAATATACGCAAACACGTTCGTGAATACGCTTTGGAGATATAAGGCCCTGCACTTTGGGAGAGGTGATATTTTGATCGGGAGGGAAACTAACATTTTCGTAAAAATCTCAATGTGGCTTTAACGAAAACAGCACCTTGTGGGGTTTTCAGCCATGTCGCACTAATCCGGTGTATTGACTATTGTTTGTCGCGCTACAAGGTATTTTCTTTCCTCGCCTAGTGCCAGACTCTTCAGTCTTTGTGTTTTATTCGTTTGCTCTGTTGATCCATCGACTCACATCGATGGACTCACAACGAGCGAGCTTGAAGCATCCGAGCGAAGCAAGGGTTTGCAAGTGAGTCGACTAGTCGCACTTGCAGGAAATCACAGCTATATAATTATAATTACTTTGGCGCGAAAATAATAACGAACTAAACGCCAAAAACTGTTTTAAAAAATCGTTCAACTATGCTGATTACTCTACTTCTTTACCGGGTTGAAATGACAACACACTCGAGCTGAGATGAGATCAATCATGATTGACAGGTACACCAATGCTCGATTGTAATTGGCTGACAGGCACCGACTAGGATTCGAGTCGGTGAAATTTGGCACGCTACAAGTACGACAAGTCGACTCACTTTCGCACCCTTGCTTCCCCCGGCTGCTTCAAGCTCGCTCGCGTCTTCGGCGCTCGTTTATTGTGAGTCCATCGATGTGAGTGGACTTGTAGCAAGTCTATGTTGATCCCTGGTGTTGCTTCCAGTGATGAAAGTAATACACAAAAACAAGTGACAGTAAACGGCAATTTGATTCTATCTCGTGATTCGAAAACCATATCCATCTGCATCTATGCTTTCCCACACGTTCGATCACAAGAATCCGTTTTGCTTTCCAGAATATTTCCATCGAACTGCGTTACGTAACAATTTAGCCAGTGTAGCGCCCGTGTAGCTTGCGGTATTGAATTTTGGGGCAGGGAGGGAGGGGACTGGAAAGTCGGTAATTATTACTCGATCGAGCGCTATGTTGTACGCTCGCTAAAGGAGGGACTGGGAGAGCCAAAAAAGCAAGCGCTTGCTACAGCGTTACAGGGAGGTCAACTAATCTTCCCTTTTATACTAAACTTCCTTAATTTATCATATCCATGTCAGCAAAATTTTAACATATTGTAAATACTTTGTATTGTAACAAATTTTTAATATGTAAACCCTTTGTAATTCAGTTTTATCAACTGCAAGGAAAGAAATTTTAATAAAGATCTATCTTTATTATATAAACACCAGTGAAATACCAGGTGAGCTTTCGCGCGAAAACATCATATCTTCACACGTGAAAATAACATGTTATCTTCATACGTGAAAATAACACCGTTGCCATGGCTTGGTAATTCATTTGTGTTTATATAATAAATAGAACATTACATGGCCGCTTGGAGATACGATTTTTATCTTCTCGTGTTGAAAACATCCTCACTCGTTCGCTTCGCTCACTCGTGAGGATATTGTCTACACTCGAAGATAAAAATCGTATATCCGCACGGCCATGTAATATCCTCTATATCTATCTATGGGGTGTTGATAAATGGCCAAAGGCGTTACGTAATATATGGATGACCCCGTTATGCAGTTTGATGGTATAGGCGAAGAATCATCCAGACAAAAAAGTTATTTTTCTTTGTATACTCACAGCATGCATTGTATACAGGATATATGTTGAACACGGAGACCAAGTAGTTTGTCAACTCGATAGTGATTACCATGGGATGTCTGTTCAACGCGACGAACAGTAATTCAAGTTTCGGCTGCGAGAATACATCACACAACTTTGTGCCGGCTCTTGGTTTTACGTGCACCCTCATCGCATGCACGGTGATCTTTAACACGTTCACCTGCGCCATCACTCTGCAGAGCCACGACCTCCGAACAGTGACCAACTATTTCATGGTGAACCTGTACGTGTCAGATGTTCTGGTGGCGGTGGTGAGCATGCCGGTGTGGGCCATGCTCCAAGTGCACTGGAATAGGCTGAAGGACCGTGTCGGCTACACAACAATGGAGGCATGGCAGTTTGCAGACATTCTCTGTGGAACGGCATCTATTTGCAGTCTGGTGTGCGTGACTATAGACAGAAGGATTGCCATCTCCCGACCACTCAGGTCTCTTCTCCCTTTTGGTTTCTTCCTTCCCGTTATACCATCAACACAATCGTCCATTCAGTTTTTCACCCAGGCACCCAACAACCCAACAACCTATCCATCCATCCATCCATCCATCCATCCATCCATCCATCCGTACATACATACATACATACATACATATATACATCCACCTATCCATCCATGCATACATACATGCATCCATGCATCCATGCATCCATGCATCCATGCATCCACTTCCTCTTAATTGCCAAATTGGCCTTCACTTTATTCTCTTATTATTACACAGATACGTTGAGTTGATGACCCATAAACGGATGGCGGTCTGCATCTTGATAACCTGGCTGTACGCCTTGCTAGTGGCATCATGTCGCTTTTACTGGCCGGTTTCATATCGAGCAGGTGCGTTGGAAATCGTAATTGTTGAAGCAATTGAGGTTTTGTTCCTTTTAACAGCGAAACTTCTTCCTTTCTTCCGAGTAAGAGGAGCAACAATAAAAGGTGATATAAAACGTTATACAACATGTCTTGTTCAGAGAAATTATTCAAATTACTTCCTAGTTTTATGCCTTTACGTGTCTTTAGTGTAGTGCCACCTGCCATGTGTCCACATAGTGCGGTCTGCATCACTGCAATTCATTCGGTTCGTATTTCTAATTCCCTAAGGACACCAGTTGTTGGACACACATTATCCGATATAATCGTAGTTGGCATTTCAAGGATCATTACAGTTGTAAGTCAATGAGTCAATGAGTTATGAGCCACGAGTCTATGAGTCGATGACTCTCAACGCTAGCCCTAACCCTAACCCCAATCCTAACCCTAACCCTAAAGCTCGCCTTTTCCGAGCCAACATCTTCCATGATGGCACATTTTCACAGCTAGATTAGGCAAGACTGCTGACCAATTTATGAATTATTGACTCGTGACTCATTAACTCGGCATATCAAGAAGAACGTTTTGACAAATTTAAAACGAATTTTCCGACACAAGTTTTAGTGTCACTTTAACTTTTTGGCAAATAAGTAAAAAACGGTGGTCATCGAAATCATTCTTGAGTAAAATCTGTCTGAACGTTAGAACCGGGGTGCACTTGAAGCCCAAATGGACATATACTAATAATATAAAGGTCCGTGTTGTGGCACCTGAGGTTGTACTTGGATGTCTTTTGACAGCTACGAGTTCCTCAAGGTAAATTGGTTTCATTCCACGTAATGATTTTTTTAATTTAATGATTATTAAATTTAATGATTTATTGGTTTCATTCCACTTTTAAAATAATGATTTTTCAAAAAAGTGAGTATCGAAATTTTGTACACAATACACATGATAGTTTATGGGCAATCAATGAAGTCTCTCAGAATTTGAGTAACGGACGGAATCTATTACCATGGAAACAATAATTACAGTATAAGCACACCTGTCTGTTGTAACATCGTCTGACATTAACTGAAAGTAAATTGCTACCGCCGTAGTCGCATCGGTACAGCGCAGATCCGCTAGGTGTTTCCTCAACGTCACAATGTTACCGTGATACCACGATTATTTTCAAGATTAAGAACAACCTCACCAACTTACCCTTTCCTCCAGAGCTAACCCTAAGTGGCAGTCAAACAAGAGCCAATCACATCTTCAAGTTTAATCACCTGTATTCTTTTGTTTTATTTGTTCGTACTACTCCTGTCTCGGGCTGAAACTGCCTTCCAACGTCAGGTGTAAATACTGATATAATAAATCAATTTTCTATTACTGCTTGACAAGTTTTCTAATAATTTCCATTAATTCTTTTGCATTAGCTTTGACATAACCTCTGAAAAGCATTGCCCAGTATTGCCTGGACTAGTTATCACAATATAACTGGCAATTAACGTTGATGAAAGGTACATCAGTGAACCAATTGTTAGGTTAATGATACAGATATAAAAAAAGACGTGGATCGATTTACGATCTCTTGTGGGCAGTATTCAAGTATTCGAAATGATCAAGGCAGACACAATCGGTCGTACATGAAGCGAACTGTTTGAACACGCATACTGGGAATAATCTTTTAGGGGTTAAAATTGCAGGTTGCGGTACCGCTTAGGGTGTTAGAGATACAAATGAACGTTTGAATTCAAAAAGGTATCTTTTAGGGATGTAACTTGCCTGATTGCCCACGTTAGAATGAAAAGAACGGGAAAGTGGCATTTCTCCATTATTTTTGTTGTTCTGGCACATCTTTTCATAAATACATGTGACTTACTTTCCTATATGTAACTAAACATGTGTATTTCTATGATACCTTTTAGGGGGGGGGGGTTAATGGGCTCAAGCCACACCCGTACCAGTGCCTTTTAGGGTTTTCCTTTGAAAAGATTCGACGATCATCCGCGTCTTGGCCAGTATAGGAAACCCCCTCCCCCGGGCTATATATCAACGTTCAGTAAAGATCTAGTGGAGTATTGGATTAGTTGTGGGAAAATCAAATTGTCATCGATCTATTGGGAAAATGGCTTTTCAAATTACTGATGATCGATGGCTGAGATGAATTGAGCACTAATTACTCCCTCCTTATGTTATACTTTAGGTTACTCTTTCCTAATTCTGGCGGCCAGCTTTGTGCTTCCTCTGGCGATAATCTTGTTTACATATTACCACATATTCGTCGTGGCCCGTGCTCAAATTCTGAACCTTCCATTGCCTGCTGCCGGTCATAAACACGAACAACACCGTCGACTGTTACGCGAACTGAAGACAGTTAAAACAATTGCCTTTGTGATTGGAACATTTGTTATCTCCTGGCTTCCCTTCTTCATCGTCAGCGTGCTATTCTCGTACACTAGACTGGATCTGAAGTACTCTCATGTCAAGTGGATGCCATATTGCAATGCCCTCTTCAATCCATTGGTATATACCTTCTGCGACAAACACATCAAGGCAGAAGTAGCCAGGCGACTGGTCCAGTGCGGCGGACGGCTGTCCTTTTTCCAAGGAACTGTTTAAGGTGTCTGAATACAGTTTCGCAGTTTTAAAAGGCTTGCTGTTCTTACTTCCAGTCACTTAGCTACACAGGCTTCAATATCAATATATGTTTATCTCAGTACTCGATATTATGTCCCTGACTACATTTTGCATATAAAAGTATTTTAAAGATGTTTCCATGGCAACCATTTACCTTGCAAGCCACCTTAACAATTTCAGAATATTACGTTTTCTCAAAATCTATTCAAAACCTTTTCTTTAAACTTTGCAAAATCAAATATTAGTAGTTGAAAAATGTTCTTACGCAAAATCAACCACTTTGAACAGACTCGTTTCGAGAAAAGTGATAAAGAGTAAATTAAGGTACTAACCCCCTTAATTATTTTTCGTCTGTTAGATTTGTCTCATAATGTTTTTAAAGCATGTTGCTGTACCAATATTACTTCCTCTAAAATTTAATAAAAAGTTATAGAGCAGATTCTGAGAAATTGCTGTATTTTGTCATTTTAAAGACTATTTTTAGAGATGTTTCGTTGCCATGGAAACAAAGGCGGAGCAAAAATATTTTATTCTAATACGTTTCTATAATCTGTTGCAATACCATAGCATTATGAGTGAGAACTAAAGAGTTATCACCTATACAAGTTTCATTCTTGTGTCAAATAATAACTGTGTTCAGACACCTTAATTTGTTCTATTTTAACTGCATCTTGGATAGTGGAAGCCTGGTGCACACTAGAGCTCACTAGCGAAGGAAGCAAACAGAAGCAGAAGTGAAAGCAAATATGATAGCGCGCACTAAGGATATGTCTTGAACCATCATCCCCTCTGAAAGAAACTATGTAGTACCTGCATCATCCTACTCTAACTACTTATAACTGTACAAACTTATCAAGTATATATAATTAATATTGATTATAGTAGTTGTTTTGTATATCCAAATTTTGTTCTCGTGAATTCGTACTTTCTTGACTATTTCTTCTTTTTTTTTACTTTTTTGACCGCTCCAAATGTAAATGTTATAGTATATTGGAGCTCCAGACTCGATTCGTTTTAACTACTTCTGGAGTCCCAACACTCGTAAAATTTGTAATTTATGTAATTTTTCTTCCTTCCTGTAAAACGTTTGAGTGTAAATAAAGTTTTGTTGTTGTTATTGTTGAGTATAGCTAAGATCGATTGGCTAAAAGATCATAAACATTACGTTTGGTACGTGCACTTGCTGGTAGATTGAAATCTTTTCGTGAGTGGAATGTCATGCTTCGTGTCCTCTTCGTATGTACAGGTGCAGTGAGTGCGGATGCCCCGGATGTCTGTCTGTATACAATTCAATCACGACAAATATTTATGCCGCAGAGGAGAGGATCATGGGCAGGGTAGAGAACAAAATGCAGCAACTCTTACAACACATCGACACTCGGTTTGACAGCCTGTACCAAACGTTACAGTCCCGGCAGGAGAGGCTTTATGTTGAGACGCTAGCCAGGGCTCAACAGGACTTGTTTAACTCACTTCCTAGGAATGCACCGAGGCCACAGAACGGAAAGATGGGAAACACTCCAGTGTGAAGTGTTCAAACCGACTATTTGAAGGTCAAAGCAGCTGCCACAGTCTGTCGGGACTAACGAAAAGGGAGCGGGTCAAACCACGTGCTCGTAGGGGCTACCACAGGCAATCTTTATCAGAAGAACGACTCTTGATCAGTATCGCCTGAAGTAATACAAACAATTGCAGTATCAGTTTCATCTTATGATGTTATTTATTTTAAAAGTGTATTACAAGTAAAATTATGATTATTAGGTCTGCCAATCACAAAAATCCCCTCCCGTAGGGGAATTGAACTGAATAGGTTCCGACAGATTGCACACGTTTTGACCTCAATCTTTATTTAATAAAATGTATCCACATGCTGCATATTAGAGTGAAGGTGCACCAAGGGTAGGGATCGGAACTTGGACTATAACAGGGTTCCCACAGGCAGGGAAAAGCCGGGGAAATATTTAGATTTTGGTCAGGGAAATCCTTTCTTTTTGCTTAAGTTAGTGAATATTGTATTCAGACTTCAAATAATTTAGTGTTTTTGCTGTGACAGTGTTGTAGAATTCACTTCATATACAGATCAGTTAAAACAATGCTGTTTGGTCAGCAAAAAGTCACGGATTTCACCGGGGGGTCACGATTTGTCCCGTGATAATTAGTTTTGCGTCGTCTTGGCTTCTGATCATTTCTTCGTCACTGTTTGTATGATCTCAGGGCGAAGTGAGTTCATTTGTAGCATCGTAGTCGCTAAACACAAGATGGCCTCCAAACCATCAAATTTCAAAATCAGTTTGCCATGACATGTTCCTTCTCCAGAGACGCCCCAAAAAATGAAGACTGGATGGGGTCGATTATCGGCAAGGTGAATTTTAACTCTGGTACCCAGTGAATAAAGGGTCTCGCACATCGACACAGATGTGACAGATCTGTATGCACTATAAGGGTCATAAAGTTGACTTCCAATTTCAATAATAAAATTGTATGATTTAATATATGATTTATTGAGCAATTTATATATGCACATTTCAGTTTCAGAGTACTTATTGGCATTAGAACAGATTTTGCACGGCTTCAGTTCCGTATTGTTAACTTTGAAGCTGTTTACGTGCATTTGATTTGCATACAAGAATGGAACAGCTCCAATAATAGATTTATGAATATTACCTGTAACTATCTGCAAAGACGTTGCTGTATGTCGATGCCAGGCACCTTTGGTTTAGGCGCGCACAATAATACAGTTATCCTTGTTGCATCGTGTGCCCAAATACAACAATGTTTAAAAATCATCCTTGTTGGTGTCCAGTGCTTGTATTTGTCCTCACAAAGTGACTAAAACTGATTGTTTTTGCAGACAACAGACATCGTTTTGATAGCATTGGCTTGAGGATCGCGGCTACAAAAATATTGCCGCTGTTCCATACATTTTTCACTTGAATTAAAAAAACAAAGTATAAAATTTCCCGCGGGAAAACCACCTCGCTATTTCAACCACGACAGAAGAGGAAGCGATTCCCGTTCTCTACTCTCTCTCAATCTTTGCCCAATGTAACTCGGTCGATCTTCTGCACTTTGCTTTAAAATCCTTCAAGTTTAGTTTCAGAATGGGACCATATGCATCCCAAATGTTTTGCGAGCGTTATTGTTTATTTATT
Source organism: Epizoanthus ramosus (assembly GCA_026413505.1). NCBI lineage: Eukaryota > Metazoa > Cnidaria > Anthozoa > Zoantharia > Epizoanthidae > Epizoanthus > Epizoanthus ramosus. Next base: position 9,715 of record JANVCJ010090217.1, read on the forward strand.
TCAGTTGGTATTTGTTGGGTTGCCTGCGGTAAACACGCATCAGATGCCAGGTTCATTTGAGATTTTTTCGAGTGACCGGTGGTTCAAGAAGAGCCTGTTTTAACAGGTTATGGATTGATGGAACTTAGATCAGTTGACTGTTTGCAAAGATTCCAGCCTTCTTATTTAGTAAGGGAACTCCAAAATTAAAATTCCCCCAAAATCGCGTACTACGGTGGCCCACAAGTGCACCACAAATCTCATCACGACACAACCACCAATTTCACGGCACAACCACCAATCTCACGGCACAACCACCAAATCCCACGGCACAACCACAAATATCACGGCACAACCACCAAATCCCACGGCACAACCACAAATCTCGCGGCAAAACCACCAATTTCACGGCACAACCACCAAATCCCAAGTTTCATTTCCTCCGCAGAGTTTCACTTCCGCCGTGGATTTTCAACTTCCGCCGCAGAATTTTCAACTTCCGCCGCAGACATTTTGCAGTGGGTTGTGCCGTGAGATTGGTGGTTGTGCCGTAGGACTGGTGGTTGTGCCGCGAGATTTGTGGTTGTGCTGTTGTAACTACTTACAAGACACAGTGGAACAAAAAGTGAGATAAGCCATCTTTATTTGTGCGATAATTTTTTCTATACTAGCAGTTACCAATGGTAAATCAAGTGCTGCGAGCTGAAGTTGAGGGCTATTTTAAAAGTTGATGTTGGTGA
>JANVCJ010090228.1:0-10432 GCA_026413505.1 Epizoanthus ramosus
ACTGTACTGTACTGTACTGTATTGTATTGTATTGTATTGTATTGTATTGTATTGTATTGTATTGTATTGTATTGTATCGTATGGTATGGTTGTTGTGTAGATTTGCTGAGTGTTGCATATATCACAAGCAAAGAAAGTTGGAACACTCATAAACTCAGAAAAAATCCCGTTAGGGACTCAGAATTCAGAGTTTATGAGTGTTCCAACTTTCTTTCCTTGTGGTATCGTATGGTATTGTATTCTATTGTATCGTAGCGGCATTATGTTGTATTGTATTGTATTGTGTGGTGTTGTGTTGTGTTGTGTTGTGCTGTGCTGTGCTGTGCTGTGCTGTGCTGTGCTGTGCTGTGATGCATGCGTTGCGTTGCATTGCGTTGCACACTATTGCATTGCATTGTATTGTTTGATATTGTCTTGCATTGTATTCCGTTGTGTTGTATTGCAATATATATCCGTAATTATAATTGCACTTGCAATAGTAGTTTCAAAAGTGGATAAATTTAGGATAAACTTTAGAAAGATATCTACAATTACGTCTCAATATATTTTTCTACCAGACTCTGACAACAGAGATGCGAAGGAGTTTTCCGATCAGGAAAAGTACAAAGTTTCTAAGTGTGCGAAGGCAGTCGAGGACAGAAGTCACAGAGTGCTGGGCCTCGCCTTCAGGGACTTTGGCAATGGCCAGGGTGAGTACTGGCCCTTCTAGGTGACGTTTTATTTAATTATTTTCAAAGTTGAATTTTTGGAAACAAGAGTTACTGCTCGAAACATCAACATCAAACATCAACGAAGAGCGCCATCACTGAAAATTGCAGATTTTTAGAAACTAGGTAACAACTTTTCTCAAACTCACAGCAAATATCTATAATCGTTATCGTTATTATATGAAAATCCATAAGATACCGAGTATTATCATATGAAAATCCATAAGATACCGAGTATTAATTGTGTTGATAAAAGTCATATCTTTGTACATATAAAATATCGTTGGATATTTTATAAATTTTCGAAGAAAGTCAGCTGAATTTTTGTTCGCAGGCTCAGAATTCGTTCTTTCTTATGGATTTTTACGTGATTTTCGTGTGAGCTGGTTTAGAAGTTCGTTTTTTCTTATGGATTTTCATATGATAAAAAGAAACTTACATGGTTGTTTGAAGATACGTCTTTTATCTTCTCATGTTGAATTTTGTAACACACTTGTTCGCTACGCTCACTCGTGTGTTACTACATTCGACACTCAAAGATAAAAGCACAACCATGTAAGATCCTCTATATTTTCCATTGTTTGTGACGTGTTATGTTTCATATGGAAACTATCTTTAAGGAGGTTGCAAATGAATTTTAACTTACCTTTACTGATGTAAATGTTGTGTTAACTTGTCTTCTGGGTTGCAACACAAATTATTGGTACTAAAATGGCTTAAAATATATTGAATCTTGGCAGATGCATTTAATCACAGCTTATCATTGGATATTGTACATTGGACATTCTTGTACATGTAATTTACCAATAGAATCTTGATGACGAGTTGTTGTTTTACTCAGGGCACTCTACTACAGCATTTCAAAGAACATGTCCTTCATGGCAACGTGACTAGGAGTGACATCGTTATCTACTACACCACGGTACGTAGCCCTATCCTTACAGACAGTCAGTGGAAGTCATGTGAGAGCCATTTAAATCAGAAGATCTTTATTGTAGATTTCAAAATTACAGGCGATAGGTTCACAAACTTGAATAAAAAAAGAACTTCAACCCTGTAAGATTGTCTCTATGGAAGAAAACTCTGTCACTGTCGCAGTACTGATAAAAATTTGCTATGTTACAGACAATATGCATACATGGAGGTCTTGAGAAAAGAATGCTACTAGCTCAATTAGACATATTGTATGTAATCTAAAAAGAAGTTGCCTATACATGATTAATGTTTTAGCAATTCATTTAAAAAGTTGCTAAGCGTTGGGTTGCATCTCCTCACTTTGCTTTAGAGTATTAACTTTATAATGTGAGAGCGTAAAGGAATAGCTATACTAACTATGTGTAGAAACTGCTGAAGCAATATATATGGATCCTCAAACCTTTTATCGCAGATTTCACCCTATTTTCACGATTGTACACTTGGTCTTAATAATAATAATAATAATAATAATAATAATAATAATAATAATAATTAATAATAATTTTATTTAATATAGCGCATTCTCCATGAATGCCCAAATGCGCTTTACATGCTACTAACTAACTAACTGAGTAACTAATTAATTAAATAACTAACTAAGTAACTAACTAACTAATAACTAACTTATGATTCTGTATTAGTTCAAAATTATATCCTTGATCTACAGACAGGTTGGATGATGTGGAACTGGCTGGTGTCGGTACTGGTTACTGGAGCTGCTGTCGTACTCTATGACGGCTCACCACTGGTGCCAACTGCAAACGTACTCTGGGACCTTGTGGATGAAATTGGGTTAGTTAACCATTCAAATGTTGTGATCGAGTTTTGAGTATCAGATAGTTTGACTTGTGTCCACTCTGGTCAGCCATTGTGCTCGATGCCAACTGCAGATTCCTAAAAGTTGTTGCAATTCGATTATGACCGAACCCGCGAGAAGTGATAGGTTCTGCAAATAGCATTTTACATTATTATATTTTTAAGATTATCTGAATTTGCGTGTATACAATAATTTATTTATGTTTACGTATTAATGTAATAGCACTGGTTAATTAAATTTTATCATTTCAAGAAATTGGAAGAATTAAACCTTCATTATTATTTTTATTGTAAATGTTTCATCTGATTCTCATAGGCTCATGCTGTTATTCATCTCAAAGGTTTTCAGTTTCGTATTTTGTTCCCTTTATCCTAGCAGCTCATAAAGAGTTGGAACATTCGTTCCTAATGACACTGTTGTTTGGTGAACTGCCTGTGCCAGCATGCATGCTTTTTTTTTCTGGCTGTGTGTTTCTTAGATTGTAAAAGTGTTTGATTTTCATCGTTGGTTTTGTCTTGTAAACACTAATTAGTGCATACTGTATATTGAACTCAACTTCGTAACCTAAGGAGCAAGTTGTTTTCCTTCTACTATAGGATAACCATTCTGGGAACTGGAGCTAAATGGATATCTTCCTTAGAGGACAAGAAGCTTTGCCCAAGTAAGTCTAATGACGCTTAGATTAGAGCCATTTTGTGAAAGTGAAAGTGTTGATTAAAGCAGTGTAAAATGGTTGCACGTGTTTTATATAAGCTATGATATAAACATGCAGACAGTTATAGAACATGAGAGAAGTTTAAGAGGAACACGGCAAAAAAGTTGAGTGTTTCTCTTGCTTCTTGAGTATTTGTATCACAGTTTTTCTAATGCTTTATGAAATACACGTAGAAGATAAATCAGTGTCTTTATCCTCTGATATAAATATTCTTTTTGCTGTCTGTCAGTCAATATGCTACTTTACTAATGCAAATTTTTCTCTTGTTGAACAACGAGTTGTTCCAACTCTGCCCCCGCAGTGGACTAGTAGCGTATCAGAGCACGCATGATATCTATCCTATTTTTGCAATCTGTCATATGATTTGGCATTGAATCTTTTAAGATTAAAATCTCTTTTCGTGTTTGTTTTATGTGTCGACTTGAATCTAATTAGCAGATTTCAAGCCTGATTTCCAAGGAAAGGAGTACTCCCCACCTGGGCCTGGTTCTTCAAAGAGTGGAATCCTTATCCAGTGGATATAAGAGTTAACTATTTAGCCTATTTTGTCCACTGAATAAGAAGTTAGCACTGTCCACTCAGCCAAGGCCTGGAATGTAGCGCCAATAAGGGTCTGGGTATGGTGTCATGTTAATTTGGTCTGCGATAGGGTACGGTATATATTTTGCCAATAGGATATGAAAAATAATCAGTGTTGGTCAGTATTGAGGCTCGAACTTTGAAACCCAAGTGATTCAGCACATGTCTACCTATAACCCTAGATGATAGTTAGTAGCCAAAGAGCCACCTAGTGAAGGTACTACTAATAAATCCATTATTTTTATTATTATTATTATATTTTCCCCTGGTTTGACTTGACTATATCTCTTTTGCCAGTGTTTGAATTGGGCTGGTATGCAACCGGACCTTATATAAACAATTGAGCAATTAACCGTCCAAAGGCATGGACATGGACATGTCATTTTTTAGAAGGCAATTTTCTAGGTAGCATACTTCCTATACTATAAAAATAGGAGGGGGGATTCAATTGATTTAGACACTGCATGATGTGAACTGCTGTTTATTTTCATAAGTTATACGCTATTTCGACAGTGGGAAGCTACCCAAGCAAATAAGAGTGATACAATGACCTACCATCCAACAAACAATAACATCACTGAACAAAAAATAACATCACCCAACAAACGATAAAATCGCTCAACAAACAATAACTCCACCCCATAAACAATAGCATCGCCCAACAAACAATAACCCCACCCAAGAAATAATGTATAATACCACTCAGCATTTTAATGAGTTTGATTTATGTATTCCTTGTAGGGAAAACAAATAACTTGGGTTCCCTTCACACTATTTTGTCCACGGGATCACCCCTGAAGCCTGCTAGTTTCGACTATGTGTACAGGTGCATTAAAGAAGATGTGTTACTTGGTTCCATAGCAGGTAAGAGAAAGGTGTTGTGTTCACGTTGTAATGGATTGGCTTGTGCACTATGTTTCTGAACCCTATTGCAAGTACCATAACCTGCCTTAGCTTTCAGCATTATACCTTGACTAAATGGATTTTAGGCAAGGCATTGTAAGTTTGTGACTTGTATTATCTTGCATTTCGTTTGGCCAACCACCCATATCAAATTGCATAGAATTGGATCAAGCTCAAGCATGAATACAAGTGGTGCAAGTTTCCTAAGTGCGGTATAGTTAAAACTAAAACTACTGAACGTTTGCAAACACCAACATACAATGAATAATACATGAAAAGCTTTCCCCGAACAGACTTGTAAATCAACTCAAGTTTTCAAATCCAAAGACTTGGAATGAGGGGCTAAATGGACTCATGTTTATACAAGGATAAATTAAACATATCCAGGTTCGATGGAACCAGTATGGTTGGTCCGGCCATGGCCGTACTATCCTTGAGAAAAAATAAAATAAATAGTATGAGAGACCGAGCAAAAACCGTACCAACATTTTGACTATACATCTCGAAATGGCCGGACCAAATATGAAATTCTCCCACTGGCACTGATATCTATGCATCACCTTCTGACTTTCCACTAGTGGAGTAAGTTGTAATAATTGTTGTAAACGTTCTTTACAAACAATCTATTCAGAAGCAATTTATAAACTGAGCCGAGCTATTTATGCAGCAATTTCATATTTTTATAATGACGGCTGTGTCTACGAGTTCAAGACAATATGTACAGCATCAAAGCTGGATAAAGAGTTTGTAAAAAGTAGGACAGATATTGAGATTGAGCAAGTAAGAAAATAAATTATGACATCTTATGCTTTTGGCTATAAACGTAAAAGGTTTTAGCATAGATTTTGAGTGCTTTCATGAGTATCATCATTTGCCGAACACCTCTATAGGTTTTCTGGAATGCCAGCATGTTCTTTGTCATTCGTTGAACATCACAAAGTATGTACTGCAATGCCTTCATGTTATTCGTCATATGTTGAACATCGCCAAAAGTTTACTGGAATGTCTTCATGTTATTCATCATCAATTGAACATCACCAAATGTTTACTGGAATGCCTTCATGTTATTCATCATCCGTTGAACATCAGCAAATGTTTACTGGAATGTCTTCATGTTATTCGTCATATGTTGAACATCACTAAATGTTTACTGGAATGTCTTCATGTTATTCATCATCAATTGAACATCACCAAATGTTTACTGGAATGCCTTCGTGTTATTCATCATCCGTTGAACATCACCAAATGTTTAGTGGAATGCCTTCATGTTATTCGTCATATGTTGAACATCACCAAACGTTTACTGGAATGTCTTCATGTTATTCATCATCAATTGAACATCACCAAATGTTTAGTGGAATGCCTTCGTGTTATTCATCATCAATTGAACATCACCAAATGTTTAGTGGAATACCTTCATGTTATTCGTCATCAATTGAACATCACCAAATGTTTAGTGGAATGCCTTCATGTTATTCGTCATATGTTGAACATCACCAAATGTTTAGTGGAATGTCTTCATGTTATTCATCATCAATTGAACATCACCAAATGTTTAGTGGAATGCCTTCATGTTATTCATCATCCGTTGAACATCACCAAATGTTTAGTGGAATGCCTTCATGTTATTCGTCATATGTTGAACGTCACCAAATGTTTAGTGGAATGCCTTCATGTTATTCATCATCAATTGAACATCACCAAATGTTTAGTGGAATGCCTTCATGTTATTCATCATCAATTGAACATCACCAAATGTTTACTGGAATGTCTTCATGTTATTCATCATCAATTGAACATCACCAAATGTTTAGTAGAATGCCTTCATGTTATTCGTCATCCGTTGAACATCACCAAATGTATCACAAAGTATGTACTGCAATGCCTTCATGTTATTCGTCATATGTTGAACTGCACAAATTATTTGTCATCTGTTGAACAACACCAAATGTTATTCGTCATCCATTGAACATCACAATCTATTTGTCATCCATTGAACATCACAATCTATTTGTCATCCATTGAACATCACCAAATGTTTACTGGAATACCTTTGCTATTCGTCATCCGTTGAACATCACCAAATGTTTACTGGAATGCCTTCATGTTATTCGTCATCCGTTGAACATCACCAAATGTTATTCGTCATCCACGGGACATCACAAATTATTTGTCATCCATTGAACATCACAATCTATTTGTCATCCATTGAACATCACCAAATGTTTACTGGAATACCTTTGTTATTCGTCATCCGTTGGACATCCCCAAATGTTTACTGGAATGCCTTCATGTTATTCGTTATCCATTGAAGATCACAAATTATTCGTCATCCATTGAAATTCAAATGTTTACTGCAACGCCTTCGTGTTATTCATCATCTGTTGAACATCACCAAATGTTTACCTGAATGCCTTCATGTTATTCGTCATCCATTGAACATCACAAATTATTTGTCATCCATTGAACATCACCAAATGTTTACTGGAATGCGTTCATGTTATATTTCATCCGTTGAACATCAGCAAATGTTTACTGGAATGCCTTCATGTTCATATCTCCTACGTTTAACAGAATCTCTGCATGTCATTGTCACTCGTTGAATATCTCCATATGTTTATTAGAATGAATGCATTTTCATCGTCATTTACTGAGCATATCCAAACGTTTACACACCTATCTGTACCTTATGGTTATTGTCATCAACTGAACATTTGCACATGGCACACGATAGTGGCCAGTCACTATTAAACATTTCCAAATAGCACTACTAAACTACTTTTTCTGCTTTTGTTTCCACCTGTAGACTGAAATAAGTATTTCTTTCAAATGAGTTGAAACGTTTATCTTGGCATTCATTCTGATATCAGATGCTGCATTACCAAGATATTTCACACTGAATTCCTATCCTCAAGGTTTGTTTGCCTGTTAAACATTTCTAGTGTAGCCCTGTTTGTCGATTTGCATCATCAATAAGGACACTAAACCTTAACTGTGCCAAACGTATAAATTTAAGCAACATATTTTGGACATGAATGTGCGAAGCCACTAATTCCTCAGATCGAGTCCAGTACAAGTATGATGCATGCATCATTTGACCATTGTCACAGGATCAGTATTGATCACGTGGTATGAAAGGACCAATCAGAATTCAAAGATTTGTACAGCATATAAATTTGAACATTTATTGGAATACTGTAAGAATATCTTGCTCAATTACTCCCACTGACTCTGCTTTGTACTGTGTTAACTTATATATTTTACCTTTTCTTTGTCTTCGTTAAACAACATTGTTTCTTTATTCCTGTACAGGTGGTACAGATATAATCTCCTGTTTTGTTGGACATAGTGCAGTCTTGCCTGTGTATCGTGGTGAAATACAAGCAAGAAATCTCGGCATGGCTATAGAAAGTTGGAATGATGAAGGTGCGCAACTAAGTTAATGTATCATTAAAGTATCATTGTTAGTTTTGTTTTGAAGAAACTTGACTAACAATTGATTCATTGAATGGTTGATTGATGGAATGATTGATTAATTAATTGATTGGTTGATTGATTGATTGATTGATTGATTGATTGATTAATTAATTGATTGATTTATAAGACTTATAAGTGTATGGGTTACACAGCAGCAATATGATCTATTACACTTTGTATGGAATTGCAGATCAATCTAGTGGACTCTTTTATAATTGTTGTAAATATGAAAATAAAACTGACACATTTCAAGATCAGTTAAGCTGTTTAGATTAATTCCGGATACTTTGAAAACTATTTGAATCGTTTCAAGGTAGTTAGTAGTACACTATATAACGAAAGTATATAGATCGTGCCGCCCCTGTATAACCCATACAAGATCTTATACTGAAATCACATCGCTAATCATGAGCTTGGATTGCCTGCGATTAAACAAATAAAGAATCTGATTACGAAAAGGAAATTGAAAGCTGCAGAATATCTTCTCCTATTAGCCAATAATGCATGTACTCGCTAACAGCAAATATTGTTTCCCAGGAGAACCTGTGTACGATCAAAGTGGTGAACTGGTGTGCACTAAGCCCTTCCCTTCTATGCCAGTTTACTTTTGGAATGACCCCACAGGAGTGAAATACAAGAAAGCCTACTTTAGCAAGTTCAAAGGTAGAGTGACATCAACTTACTAGTACACACGTCACATATACATACGTGAACTGAACTGGATTTTATGTTGTTTTCCATTTAAAATACACGTTTTTTCCTGATTAGATAACACTGTTGAACCTACGTTTACAGACAAGATATTATAAATATGTTGACATAAACTATGTGTGTGTGCTGGGTGTGTGTTGTGCCAAGTGTGTGTCTGTGTGTGTGTGTGTGTGTGTGTGTGCTGGGTGTGTGTTGTACCAAGTGTGTGTCTGTGTGTGTGTGTGTGTGTGTGTGTGTGTGCGTGCGTGTGTGTGTGTGTGTGTGTGTGTGTGTGTGTGTGTCTGTGTGTGCACGCACGTACCTTTCTTACGTTTCCTGAATTAATTTATGCAACACAACAACAAATAGGATAAATTCATGATTGGTTCACACACTATAGCATTGCCACTAGGGTATCGGGTGAACATATTTGTTTATTTCTTTTAAAACTACAGGAGTGTGGACTCACGGCGATTTCTGCTCCATTAGTTCGACAACAGGGGGAATAGTGATGCTCGGGAGAAGGTATGTACGGCATGGCTTTCTTGGCATGTTACATTTCTTCTCAGTATTTTTCTTAGTTTTCTCTCCCTATTTTAGTCAGCGAAATATTTTGTAGACTACTTTGTGCGCTTTTAACAGTTTCATCATGCCTGTACTCTATAGACATAGACGTGGACACAGACAAACTTTATTTCAACACGGTTTAAAAGATGAGTGTTGGCCTGCCTTGATCCCTTTTTGCTTCCCCGTGCTATATCAAGTGTCACCCTCTTTCGACTGTCTAACTATCTCTCTGTCTCTTAACTGGCTGTCTGTCTCATGAGTGACACAACATCTCTTGTCTCTTGACTGTCTAACCTATCTTCTCTCTTGCACCATCTCGACTGTCTCTTCCTCTCTTGACTGTTTTGCCGTCTCTTGACTGTCGCGTCGTCTCTTAATTGCATCACTCTTTCACTCTCTCTTGACTGTCTCGCTGACTCTGGGCTGTCTCGCCATCTATTGACTGTCTTACCGTCTCTTAAACGCAATGGGTTGTCTGGTAATATTTATGAAATGAATTAACAACAAAGGTAAACTGAAATGTTTGCTGATTGCATTTTAATACGTTAATAACAGCAACGTTTTTTTAAAATCTAAAATTAAAATTACTATATTTCCAACAGTGATGGTACTTTAAATCCAAGTGGTGTAAGATTTGGTAGTGCTGAAATATACAGCGTTGGTGAGTAAACGGCTATTGTTGTGTATTGTTTGTACATTGTACACAATGCGAAGACTCCAGTAACACGATATAATAACTGGGGCCTACCATAGGAGGTGTGTTAATACGTATCAACAAAGTTTGAGTTCAGTTAACTGTTCATTCATACACCATGAAGTGCCAGTAATAATCCAGGGCAGTAGCTAGCGTCAGGCAGGGAGGGCAGATGCCCCCTCTAAATTTTGAACCGGAAGTAAATTATTTTGGTGTATTTGTAAGAAAATTAAATTTTGAGTCTGGCTACGCCCCTGTAATGGCCCCCCCCCCCCCCCCCACCCCGGGGGGGGTGCCACACAGGCGGT
>JANVCJ010090239.1:0-10430 GCA_026413505.1 Epizoanthus ramosus
TAAGGGGGAAGGGGGTCAGTTTGAGTACATGAAAAGGTGATAGCGGTTTTAACCGGTTTCTTTGTAGTATTTGTGGTGTCCCTGCAGTGTTACTTTCGTTTTGTCCGCACATTTTTATTGTATATATATTAGCCCCATCACGGTGAAGCAGAATAAATAAATAAAGTTATTATTTTTGTAAGAAAGATGTCATCTTCAATAATTATTTACTTTGGCCATCTAATGATTGACAAATCAATGATTCATCAGAGTTGTGTTCCCGCTGATGTGTTGGCGTCACCAATCCTAAAAATGCTTATTAAATTATTATTATTATTATTATTATTATTATTATTATTATCCTGAGAATAAAGGAAATGCTCCAGTCTGCTAAGGAGGAATTTACACGGAGTCAGGATCATACAGAGCAGCTGACTGATCTACAGGAGAAATCAAGAGATTTAGAAAAGCAACTACTGGAAATTCAAGAACACTTTAAGAACTTGTTCAAACGGTTGGCACAAGATGGATCAAGCAGATGGCAGGATATACCAACAGAATTTGGGGCAGTTCAGATTGATAGAGTTGGGAACGTTTTAGTAGATTCTGGAGTGTGGGTAAAAAAGGAGGAGTATCTTAACAAACCAAACCAGTTTGAATGTACAGTAGAAATTCAAGAACTGAAAGCAATCTTTAAAATTGACTCAATATATCATGTACGTGTGCAGACGTACATAAAGCCAAAGATTTTAAAATAAGGTAGTAAACAATGTAAAATGTCTCAAGAATGCCTGGCACTGATCATTCTGGAAAAAAGAATGATCAGCAGGTGGAGGCATTTACATCATCAGTACCAACAATGTGTACTTTGTAAGGAAATTCTAGTCTGAGGATCTCTAATTGTTAAGAAAACACAGACAATTATAATTAGGCTGTTGTGTTAAGGATAAACACCTTTCTCAAATATTTTTGTCTTGTACATGTACATGTATGTGTTAAAGCTAAATTCCATTTTATTTACAGTACAGACTTTACTTAATTTTTTTTTAAACTGGAGTCCGAATCATCAATTGAAGACCAGGTCACTGAATTTCAGCTGGCACTATACCACCATCATTGCACTGATGGCAATGCATTATACAGCCCAGTGATGATGAGGGAAGTCTGTGAAGACCATGCTCCATCATTATTTGATATTTTAGAAAGGTCGATATCAAGATCCGATGGGCGACCAGTAACTGCTGAGAGGATACAACTACAAAAACAAAGAAGAGTGGCTCTTCTTCACATACTTGCTTCCTTCAGGTATAGTTTACATGTGTAAATTTAAATATTGCGAAATAATTATAATTTCTAAAAGTACTTGAATATGGGAGTGTGCTAATAATGCAGTGGTGAGAAATCAGCGCATGCACAATTATTCTACAACTTTTTAAAGCTTTTTAAAATTTGTTAAAGCTTTTTAAAATTTGTTAGGGGTGAGGTATAGTGTGTATTAAATGATATGCAGTATTTTAATTAACTCTTACATTATTAGTAGAGTGCAAGGTCCATATGGCATTGTTCTTGACTAAGTGTTTTACTTCCTTTTGTGGTGTGGGCTATGAAGATGAGAAAGAAAAAACAAGGATCCATAACTTATTGTGCAGATCGATCGAATGAGAGTTATTGCCGAGCGTTGCGAGGCATTCCTAATCGTGTATCGGTTTGAGCGTTCGTGGATTTCTGTTTGTCCGGACTCACTTTGGCCGCGCGGGGTTATGGGTATTTTACGTCATTCGACATCGCGTCGCTACAGGTACGGGTACACAAGGAGAGCTGACACGAGGAGAGCAGATACGGCGATAGTTTTAGGAGTTTTCGAGAGGAGTTTTGTTGATACGGCGTTAGTTTTAGGAGTTTTCGAGTGGAGTTTTGTTGATAAATAATATAGCCATTGTCAGCATTCAGGTGAAAAGCTCGCTGCAAACGTGTTCTGGCGGCTGTCGACTGTGACATATCAATTATCACCTAAAGTTGTATTTATTTTGGTCTACGTGCTATCTTGTTTGTTTCGTGTAAAATTCAGCCTTCGGATGAAAAGCTCGGCACGTCACTTACCATTGGTAACTGCTAGTAAAAGATTTATTATGTGGCTTTCTTGATAATTCGAAGCAAGTTAGGGCAAGTAAACGCATGAAAAGATAAACAAATGACAGTCACTCGAGAGCAAGAGGTCCATACAGAAACTAACAGACTTGAAAATGACCAATCACATCCAGAACAATTACATGTACCTAGTTATACAAACAAAATTAAATACTTGAAATAAGGATAAATTTGTAGTTGAAGATGTGCATGTACTAAAGTGTTTGTATACTCAGCAAATGAAGACTTGATGACTGTGAGGAGTCACCCCTGCTGCAGTAAGGGCGCTGGGTTCAATTCCTAGCCAGGTCTGTGGTTGCTGAATCTGTTTTAATCTAAATATTATTAAATTCTATAATTTTACAGATCACAGAAAATATCACATCTACAAAAAGAAAGTGGGGTACATCTTTCCTTACATGGCCTTTCCCATAATGGGAAAACGTCTGGACAGGTATATGGGGTTTAGTACAGTTCCAAGGACAGTTGCTAATTACAGAAAGGAATTGGTTGCTAACCACTCTTCTATACTAAAAGAACAAGTGTTTAATGCTGTTACAGTCAAGCCAGCTCGAACGTTTCGTCCAAGAATAAAAATTCGATTCATTATTCATTCGAACGTCTCAAATTTCAGTTGAAAAACTGAATATTAAAATCTAGTCTCGATTCGAATAATGAAATTTGATTGGATTATTGGATAATAGTAGCCCCTAATGTGGGACACAAACAAACACAGACACTCAAAACTGACGAGGACCCTTCGGGTCGAAAGATCTTTTGTAAGATTAAGATTTTGCTCAAACGTTGAAGCAAATCAAACCAAACCAGATAAACTTAATTTTATTTTTAGAGAATAAGGACTTGGTTGTACAAATGGTGGATGATTATGTCGACTAATCTGAAAATGTGTGTTGCTACACATATGGCCACTTACTTGATATCCATTCAAGTGGCCCAGCTGTTAAGCGGCCTTCTAAGGCATTGGCACACAGTGCTGTGCTTGTTCAACAACAGAGTGCAGGTGCAACAGTATGTAGGGGAGGTATCATCCCAGATGTGATTTCGGCAGTAATGACGTAAAGCGCTAGAGCTACAACAAAGGGTCTTCCTGGACACTCAACCACAACAACTGGCAGCATGCTTGTATTTTAATTTCGTTACTTATGTTGATAACAAAGCTGTTCTTCAGTTAATAAGTCTTGCCATATCAGTGGATAAAAATTATGATTTCGTGTATTCTTGCTGGCAACAACTTGTACGATAGGGAAACTGTGCAACATGGCCCAGCATACTTAGTGTTGTACAGACTGTTCCCATTGTTAACCAGAGTCTGAAGAACATTGTTTTAAAGGAGGAGCACACTCTTTGTTTTGTTACAGAAAGCAGTGCTCCACTTGAAGCTAGTTTAGCCTTTCATCTGCGATGTAAGTTATCGTAATAATATCGTTATTCAAGGTCTGATAATATATTTCTTGGGAGGTAGTCCTAACCATCTTCTAGTGTTGGACAGCCATGTCCTTGCTCAACATGGGGCCCTCATTGCAAGAGCACCAATGGACAAAGCTGAGGAACTGATGTTGTGGCTCGTGCGTTCGAATTTGATGTATTTTTAAAGATATAATAAATTAAGTTATTCTGATTGGCAATTACTTTCTTGTTCATGATTCTTTCCGATCAGTATTGATACTAGATGTCACTTGCCGGCCGTCATTGTCCATGTCACATAATTATATCTATTGCCATTGAGTGAGTGACTATTTTAATATTCCAGCTCCTATGAACTAGATCGATTGAAGTTAAACTGCAGTAAATGAAAATAAACAGTACAAAAGAAAACCAGTAATTTTAAACTTACACATGTAGCTACATTGTAGGAGCCTTGGACCGATGCAAATTTACGATTCGCAGACAGTTGATTAAATTAAAATAATATAAATTACGGATTATTTACCAACATTCCAACAAGTACAACTTGCGAACTTCAAGTTTATAAATAATAAAACATTTGAATAATGAATTTTCCAAGGAATTTTCTACTCATCCCAATCAGAACAAATGGTTGATAAACCGCGTCAAAATTACTCAGTGCATGTATTGCAGCTTTATCTCCTATCGTTTGATTTGCAGTGACCAGCATCCATCCTTCCATTGTTTGCACGAGCGATGATATCCGACGTCGATTTAAGTCTAGAACTCAGTAAAGACGTAAAATTTACTAATGATTCAAGCTCCATAATAAAAACCTTAACTATTACGGTCATTTCTTAACTTTGAAATGCAATAAAATATTTTTTCAACTAAAATTGGTTGCAAGTAATAAGAATAATAATGTATTGGATTTTTATCGCGCTATGAGTGATAATTTGCGAGAAAAGGTGTGTTTTTTCGACTCATTTCTTCGGAAAACGCTCGGGTAACTTCGGTACAGTATCGTATTTCGTTCATTTTCGAAATCGTGACGTCACATTTGGCGGTACTTTCGCGGTAGAATTTGAACGAAGGATATCAACATGTCTTCGTGTTTGTTGTTGTTGCTGTCAGTGTACAGAGGAACAATGGTTAATTGTTCTGCACCAAAATGCAATAACGATTCCGATGCTAACGTCAGCTTTTTTAATTTTCCAAAAGATAAAGATCGGAGACAAGAATGGTGTCGGAGACTGAATGGGCTAGGCTGGAAACCTGGGAAAAATGATAAACTTTGTTCAATTCATTTTAAACTTGAGTGTTTTAGAGATAACTTGGTTCTCATTTCCAAATTAAATCGTGATTTGATGCCCAAGAAATTTTATTTGAAGCCGGACGCCGTGCCAACATTATTCGACTTTAGAGACAAAGCAGATGAAAAACCTGCAAAACGCCACAGCGAAAGTGAAGCTGACGACACACGGGAGTTGAAGGACGTCATCGAATTGGCCTCTTCAGGTTCCGATCGTCCCAAAGTACGAACTGCTTTTCGCCAAACGACGAAAGATGGAGGTAAATGTTCTATTTAATTTTTCTTTGAAAACCTCTTTGCCTTGTTTCGTTTTAGTCTTGAAAGAATTCCATACATAAAATCGAAGTATATTCATTTACACGAGCAAGTCTCCTCGACAATTGTTTCTTTGACAAGTTTATTTGTTCGTGTATTACTATTAAAACGACGGAAAATGCAAACAAAGAAACTTTTCACCAGCTTTTGAACCCCAAATAAACTTGTAAAGGAAAAAACTTGTCACATTTCGACTTTTTTCTTCGTTTACACGAGAAAACGAAGTCTTCCTGATCTGAGTTCTGAACGGAACCACAAATGTGACGTCACAACTCAAATGCAGTTATCTGTGACCAATTACCCTGACTTCGGAGCGCTTCGGAAGTCGTGAAAATTGCTGAACTTTAGCCGCTATTTTCTCAACAAACATTCAAAATATCACCACCAAAATTTCTGGAGTTGTTAACACTATCATTTGCTGCAGTTTAAGCACAAAATTTAATTTTGTTGCATTTAACCTTTAAGAGTGAGTCTCTGTAAATATCGAACATTTGGTGGCCAAACTTTAAAAATCGAATTCGCTCGTATTTGGTCCATATTCCGTATCTGGTGAGATATAAATGAAACTGCAAACGGTTTTTGAAAATGTTTTTTTCGTTTTTGAGAGAGCTAAAATACCGTTTTAGGCAGTTATGACGTCATCACCCGAAGGTTAAAAAGAGGAAAATGCAACATTTTTGCTCAGTTTTATTTCCAACGTTTCTGTATTTAAAAAATATCCGACATCGGATTTGTGTTGAATGAACCTTTGACCTTCTGTAAACGCCGTTTACAATGTTTACAATGTTTTATTGTATAAAATATCTCCACTTTCGCAAGCCGGTTACCGTGCTTTAAATTTTGGCCTAAAATACACTCCAAACAAAGCAATATTTAACCATGGCCGGGTGATTGTTAGGACATAATATTCCTTCCGTTCAAAGATCATTCTTTGCTAATTGTAAATCTGCAATTATTTTTTGGGTTCTCCAACGGGAGTTGAACGTGACGCTTGTACTTCGACTAAATATTTCAAATGTAAACAGTGGCGGTTAAGTCGATCGCATTGCTAGTTTGTAAAACGCGATTGAATATTCGCCAGTGAAATATCAAATTCCTATTGAGATACATGGGAAAAAATTAGTTCTGTAAATAACAAGTACGGGGATAATTTTCAAAGGTGAAAATTGAATTCTAGTTTAGTTTTGGAGTTTACCGGACGGACCTGTCAACATAATATTTAGCAATGCTAATTAATTCCATTATAAAATTATTAAAATCTGTACATCAGCTTTCTCATCATTAATTTTCTCACCAAAAATCCAAGTTTGTTTTAAAAATTAAAAATCAAAGTTCTGAGGAAAGCAAAACCACGTTTAGACTTCATTTCGAAAGCGTCTGCTCAGTCAATTATTAAATCATATACATTCACGCGAGACAGTTGCACAACAACTCAACTGATATCGTTGAGTTATAAATAATAGTTGTATAAACTTTATTGGGTAGTTATGAAATCAAAACTACCGGTATATAATTTTGTTATTGTTGTGTTTGGATATTTCTTATATTCCTGACTACATCTTCTTTAGGTTTTCTGGTCATGTTGTATGTGTAGTAAGTATTTTCTCGTTAATTTCATTGTAATGATGCGATCGCGTGATCGACACGATCACGACACGAAATTATATAGTGACCGGCTCCCTCGCATGCACTTGCCGCTGATCAAATTCTAGAATAAATTCACCGGAGAGAGATTAAAGGCCGCCACACACTGACTGATTTTTTGTCGGGAGGCCTCCGATTTTTTGTCGGGGAATAATCTATCCGTCTCGTAACCGACTTTTTGTCAAAACATTTTTGGATCTAGCATGTCAGATTGAACTGCCCGACGGAAAATCTTCTCTGAAGCTAGTCCAGTAGTCAGGAACTGCCACACACAGCCGATTTTTCGTCGCCGATAAAAAATCGGAGGCCTCCCGACAAAACATCGGTCAGTGTGGTCTATTCTCTACTGTAATGATATCCTATTACTTCAGTATTAGGGGTGGAGGCCATTAATGCAAGGGAAAATGTTTGAAAATTTTGTTGCACACCAGAAGAGCCCATCATGAAAGATAATTTGAAATCACTACAAGTATTTTAAAACAAAAAAATGAACATAACATGAATTATAGCCTAGAAATACGATCCAGTTAAAGATGGGCAAAGTAGCTAAACTCACGCTCATACTTAACACTCGATGAAATTCAAATTGTCATGTCTATGATTTCACTTTGGAATGAAAAGAGTTCGATATTCAATTTTAAAACTAACTGCATACATCAAGTGTCCATTTTTGCTTTCTCGCTCCTCGGTCCTCCTCAACTCCCCCACCCCCACCCCCAAGAACCAAAACGTCGGCAGACAAGTCAAAGGAAACCGAAATAAGAACTGGAACATACAGCCTTTGAACAGGCTCCCTTTATTTTTCCCCTTTCTCCAGCCGAGAGAGCCTGTTCACAGGCCATGGAACATAAAGTAAGCTGGTTGTACATGCAAGATGTTGTTTTAGATGAATCAGTCGATATGTTTGTCATACATAATTTTGATCTATATGAATTACATGTTTATCTATCATTGTTTGTGACTGAACCCCCTAACGTTACTAAAACACACAAACGGCATATCAAGACAGAAGCCCGGCCGGCGGCCCATGGGCGGAACATCCGGAATAATATTACATGGGGGTCCGAAACTTTCACGGCGAAAGTTTAGGGGTACCATTTTCGCTAGTTTTATATATTTTTATGGTATATTTTTTAGGCGAGGATATTTGTAGGCTTGATTTTCATGCTGTACCAACTGTCACTTGTGCAAAAAATCACGGCCAAAATTAATTGCCTCAATGCCTGTGAAAATACTGAAATACATTTTGAAATAAAAACAGAAATTACACGAGTTGAGGGAGTTCTAAAATCCGCTAATTCGTGTCTTTAGCCTTTGCTGCTTCTGTATTTCTTGTATTTTTAGGGTGCTTATTCTCGCGAATATACCCGTTGTTCTAAACGAAACATCTCAGTATTTTTAGCCTACCGGGATTTTTGTTAAGCTCAACTTTCACACCCCACCCCCTCCCCGTTCCATACGTCATTCCGCCCCTGGGGGTTGAAGAGATGTTGACATTAGTGTGTGATTACATACACATGAAAAAAAATATTTAGGTTGAAGAGTTGGCATTGCACTGGGAGAATAAGGACTGAAAACACAATTATGTGGGATTAACTGGACAGTTTTTGATTGTGAAATTCATCTGTGGAAGAGATGACATGATTTACAGGTAGGCTAATCTGGGGTCAATCTTTCTTCCGTTAACAACTGGCGACTGAACAACTTTTTATAGTTTAGATTAGTCATACTGTTACTAAAGAAATTTAAATTCTCGTCGTTTTCTTTCGTGACTTACCCTAGGTCTTAACTAACAGAACCTGCAAAATAGCGTGGGAGGTTTGAATCTGTGCATAGTTTTCAAATATTACTCCCGGTAGTACTATACTCCGGCGGCGTGAAACTGTAACACAACAGTTCACTGTCATTGTCACTCGATCGTTCGGTCCTCATCTTTCCAGTTCCAGTCTTGTCGAACTTGGCAGGAACTTTATTTGTACTTCAACTGAAGAACTCTACATACCAAAGTAATATTTTACTGAATTCTGGCACAGGAAAGAGAAAATCTTCAAGATAAGGAATACGATGCATGTTGTCATTGCAGTTTGGAAAGTGGTGTGTTTACTTTGCCTGTAACCTAAAACTACGACATTTGATCGGCGCTCTGTTGATTTGACTTTCAAGAACCCCAAAAATTTGGTGGCTGACTTGTACATAACAAGGCCTCTATTTAAGCGAATTTAGTGCATTTGGAAATGGAAAACTTCATGATCAGAGTTGGGCAAAATC
Organism: Epizoanthus ramosus; assembly: GCA_026413505.1. Classification (NCBI taxonomy): domain Eukaryota; kingdom Metazoa; phylum Cnidaria; class Anthozoa; order Zoantharia; family Epizoanthidae; genus Epizoanthus; species Epizoanthus ramosus. Next base: position 9,053 of record JANVCJ010090239.1, read on the forward strand.
CAACATAGCAGACTTTGACAAATCATTGAAGTTTACAACTTACCAGTGTATAATATTTAAGGAAACATGGCCAGTAAAATGCAAACCAAGAACACCAGATAATTATAAGTGTTTAAATTGTTCTCGAGATAAAATATGTCCTAAAACGTTTTCTGCTGAAAATGGAATAATGGTTCCGCTACTGGTACCACCACAATTGCAGGATTTGACACAAACAGAAGAAATGCTCATTGCTTGTGCTTTGCCAAATATGCGGGTGTACATCAAACCAGGTGGGCAGAGGGTACTCTGGTCATTGTATTAACTTACCACAAAATGTACAAGAACTTGCCACTTTACTTCCAAGATACCCCAAGGATCTGCCAGTAATAATTGTAAAGATGAAAGGAGGAGCAAAAGGTGCACGATGCACTGTTGAGCACCGCGGTCAAACGTACTGAGTATGCGCAGTACATCCCACTCAGTCGCGCGAAATTTACAAATGCAAACAGGAGTTGACAAAGAGCATGGGAAGCAAAATATTTTTGCTTTATATAAGACGGTTTCTTTATATTTAAGGTCCTTATTTCCCTAGAGCATTTATTTTGTTGGTGCGAATGTGCTATTAGTTTATAGTTTTATTTCAACGTTTATATTTTTAATATTACGAAATGAAGTTTGGACTTGTGCCGGCGCTAGCTTGTGCTTGTGTTCTTGGCATTCTTGTGGACTTGTGGCTGTGCTTCCCACGAGCAGCATTCGTACGGGTAATACCAAGAATGACAAGATGCGGTGTGCCAAGGCACCGAGGACAAGGGGTGCAAATATTCACCAAGCATGTAGTAAAACCTTTTACACTGTAAACAGACTATTGGCGAGGGCAGCAGGTGTTAGTGAAGGCACGTATCTATGTTTACATCACCGAAACGAAGCAAACAGGAAGGACAAATGGTATTCAGATCAATCACAAGAATTGCATTATTCTATATAGTTGCTTCAATCTTGTGCATTGTATTTAGTTCTATTTAATGTTGTTGCCCTTATGGCTTTTACATGTACATGTATATGTATATGACATTAAAAATAGTAGAAAATAAATTTCATATCATTAAAATGAAAAACAAACCAGCATTTTTAAATAATTTAATTTTAAAAGCACTACACTTACCTTAGTTTCTGAAATAGGGATTCCAAAACTGATCCAATAAATATTGATCGATCGCGATCTCTCGATATAAGCCACGGCTAAGTAGTAAAAGCGTTGCTTCCAAAAATCTTCACGGGGATAGAGAGACCTCTGTTGGCAGCTAGTGTATGCTGTTATTACTCGGGCCGCTGAAAGCGGGCCGAGTTTAGTTTTCGCCTCCGTTTATTATTATTATTATTTTTTGTGTTCCGC
>JANVCJ010090250.1:0-10430 GCA_026413505.1 Epizoanthus ramosus
ATTGTAATAAAATATTGACAGACTCAATTGATGTAGTAAAAGTTTCAATTGATTGTTTACCATGTGTTCTATCAAGGACTTTTGACACTTTTACCTGCTTTTCAAGGTCTAGGAAAAGGGTGAAGCTTTGGTCTAGGTATATGAAAGAGGTTCAACATTAGTATATGAACGGTTAAGGGTTTGAAACTTGGGGCAGCCACCCCCATTATTATTTTAATAATAATTCTTAGTACATTGGTTTTAGTTTAGTTTTTAACATTTTTAACAATTTATCTTATAGTTATACCACGACCCCACAAGCTATATAGCTTAAACTACAATCGTGTTTAAATAAAGGTAATCTATCTATCTAAATCTATCTAAACTTTATTGAGTATCCCTGGAGGACAGGACTCACATGTCAACAAATCCCTTAGCACGCAGTACAGCTGGCTGTGTTGGTCATGATAACACGATAACCCTAACTTAGATCTCTGTGGAATAAAAATATGGAAGTAAATCATTGTACTCACTGTTGAGTATGAACCTTCACCAAGAACCTTCCCAAATCTGAAATCCTCTGGTCTTTTCTTCTTTGGTTTATTCACATCTGTTACGGTCTGAGTTGTTGGTGATGGACTGGAGCTGGAATTATTCTAATGAGTGTTGAAAGAATAAGTATTGTTACTCATTGGTTAATGATCTTTTCTCACGATATGAAAGAACTTTGACGAGATGGAAGTTAGTTCATAAAAGGAGAGATGTTTAGTAATCCTGTGAGTGTGACGACGTCCGTTAAATGCCAATAACGACATGAAGTAAAGTCAACAAGGAACGTTACTTTAAAGAATGACTAATGTGTTTCAATTTGTAACATATAAACAATCAAATTCGTCATATGTGGCATTTTATTTTCAAAAAACGATATCGTCAACTGTGACCCCGATTAACGATATCTACGGTTCAGTCAATGGCCAATGCGTAATTTCAATTACGTCTGATTCATCAATATCATTCTCATGTAAATAAGCATAAAATCCAACTCAAAATTAAAGTAAAATTGAAAACATTTATCATCTATTTAATGTCTTCCCTTTACAATGAATATAACTGAGAAAATAGTACAAAATTGATTGAATACCGTAATCTGCATGTTCTAGCATATTTATATTACAAGATCAACATATGAACTCGACACTTTGAACTTGAATATGACAAATCAGATGTAATCTTTCTGTTTCAGCTTGAAATTTCACCATACACTGTGGGTCAATCGATTAATTGAAAGGTCGCATTACATACCTTGGAGCATGTTGGTTGGGACATACTTAGTATTCTGTCGAAATTAACTTGTACCTTTATATTCTCATCCGAATGAGAATAAAATCATTTTTCTTTTTCTTTCCGTCCGTCAGAAATATTCCCGGCGTGCGCTTGCGCAAGCTTTAATAGTTAATTCCGCTGACTCGAATTCAAATATATTGCAGTCACACATTAGAACTTAGGATTTTCTCAGCCAAGGTAAAGGCCTGGATACACAGTTGCCGCACTTGCGTGGTAGGCGTGCGCGGGAAGTGAATCACGTGACTATGTTCTACCTATTCGAAATAAGAGTTGTCATCCTGTTCATTCGATCAGAGATTTTCAAAGGTACCTTGACTTCCCTTTGTCGCCCATAACATACCAAAACGGCGCAAAAATAGCAGTTAGAGAATGTCTGGTATAGCACTTGGTAGATTAGCTGAAGAAAGGAAAGCGTGGAGGAAAGATCACCCTTTTGTAAGTGTCAGATTGTCTGCTTTTCAAAACTGGGGCATGTGCCACTGCAGATGGCACATGCGATGCCCCATGCCCCAGTGCTGAGCACTAGTTTTGTCCCAACTGCATACAAAGAAAATTTAGAAATTACGTTTTACTAATCGATTGATGTCCCTGCCAGGGTTTTGTTGCCAAACCGACCAAAAATTCAGATGGAACATTAAACTTGATGAACTGGGAATGTGGTAAGTTTTGTATGAGGAAAGTTCTTAATTGCACATTCTTCCTCTTTAGTTGTACGTATTTGAAAATGAAATGAAAAAAGTTGACAACTTCACATTTGATTAAAATTATTTAACATAAAACTGTTATCTTTTACAGCGATACCGGGGAAAAAGGGGGTAAGTATATATATATATATATACGGTGTCGTAGTATTCGAATTGATTTGATTTATGATTAGCGATGTACACTGATCACGCACAAAACCCGTCTTTATATTTGATAGTATTAGTATTATATATGTTTTAGTAAGAACGTGGATCAGTAGTTAAAAACTTGTTTTAACAAATCACGTACATACACTATTTTTCATAAACTCACCACACGCTGGTACCATTTAATCATTAAATTCTTCACACTGGATGTTTTCAGTGAACTATTGAATGTTTTTATGTACGTGTTATTGAACCACTGTTTCATAATTTAATTACCATCACCATTTATAAAAATTTGCATTTGTAATACTACTATCAATCTTGTGTACTTGTGAGGGTTTGCTGTGGCTGAGTCTGACAGTAATGTGTTTGTGTGCAATTCATACACTGAAGTGAACCAACAATAACAAAACTACTTTAACTATTTAGTATTAGATTTAGACTTAGAAAGTTAGGAAATAATTGAGTAAGTAATGAGCATAATAAATGAGAATGAATAATTTTGTTTTATCAGACACCTTGGGAAGGAGGATTGTTCAAGCTACGGATGATATTCAAGGACGATTATCCTTCGTCGCCGCCAAAGTGTATGTAGATCCTTTGTAACTTGTTACTATAGCAACCCAAGTCTTAACACATTCATGTCCCTTGTGTCTTGTGAGGGTGAAATAAATGGAACAACTAAATATGAATATTTTATAGAATAATTCGATCTACAACCATTGTACCTTTTTGTACATTCTGTCCTTTGTCAGGATAACTCTCAAAATGCATGAATTGCCATTTTGGCAAATGCAAGTTTCAAAATTTTAGGGGTGCTTTAATTAATTTTCATCTATGGAAGTGAGAATGGCTGATATTGATACAATTGCCCTATTTCACTATTACGTGAAATAGGTTTTTTAATGGTATAAACAAAAAGTGATTTATTTTGCTTGTAAAGGTTCAAATCTATAAACTTTATGTTATATCTGATTCATACGATCACATGAACGATGAAATGTAGCAACAAATTTGTTTCATAGCTTCACTGGTGTTGGAACGAGGCCCAAATGTGGTTTGTTTACATTTTGTTTTCCCCCACTTCAATCCCACAATGCAACAGTAACACATATTTTGAAAGTCCAAAATCAAAGGAGACTTCACAAATTTCATTCTGAAAATTAATTGAAATAAATTATATAGAAACAATGGTTTACCTTTCTTGAAGGCAATAAATTCCAGCTTGTTTGTGTTTTTCTTGAATTTATAAAATGTAAACAAACTGTGACATAATAGTGAAATAGGGCAATGTGTGAGAAACTTGATGTTGAGAAACTGACTGGGAAAGAGGGTATTTATAACAATTTGTTGGCTGCTTCCATAGGTTTTTCTCTCAGCTTAGTATGTAGAGAGATCGCTTTTTAGCTATATACACTGACCTACCATTGCTTTTGTAGGTAAATTTGAGCCACCAATCTTTCATCCTAATGTTTATCCTTCTGGTACTGTCTGTTTATCACTACTGGATGAAGATAAAGACTGGAGACCTGCTGTTACAATAAAACAAGTATGCCATGTTACTTCTGTTGTTATGCTTTCTGTTAGTGTAGAACCACTCTGTTGACATCTTCCTATGTTTCTCTTGTACATCTCCTATTTAGACTCAAGTCCATACATTATTGCTTTCACTAATCTTTCCACATTTGACTGAATGCATTCCCCTGCTCTCACTCTTTCTTTTGACCAGCATTTGTCCTTTCAGATTTTGTTGTATGTTTATTGGCATAGAAACATGCTGAGATTGTTGTCAGAAATATGTAAATGTTTGAAATAATAAATTACCTGTATAATAATAAAAAGGAAGGACTCAAACTTGATATCTCCTGTTCTTACTCAGACTTTAGACATATTCAAAAGCTACTTTTTTTATTCTCTTTAGATACTTCTGGGAATTCAAGATTTATTGAATGACCCAAACATTAAAGATCCAGCACAAGCAGAAGCATATACAATTTACTGGTAAGATTCCAGAAGCTTTAATACCGTATTACTTTCAGATATAAATACTGTCAATACGTTGTTTGTATCATGTTATATTGTGTTGTCACTGAAAAATTAGTTCTCGTAATACTCCTAGTACTCGTATTCCAGTCATCAGTGGTTTTGTTCTGTTGATTATGTTACTTTATAAACTGTTATTTACAGGACATAGATTATATTTTCATATAGAAATGTGGGTAAAACTGACCATGCTACTGATTATTTGTGAAGTGATGGATGTACTACTTATCTGTTTAGTTGTTATCTGTCTTGCTAATATTGATTTCATATTTGTTTTGTAGTCAAAACAGAGCTGAATATGAAAAACGAGTCCGTGCTCAAGCTGCAAAGTATGTGCCAACGTAGATCTGTTGTAGAAGCCTTGTCAAGTCCTATCAGCTTGGCCTGCAAGATACAGTAAACAGAGTGACATAAAGACTGATTTGATAGGAACTGATTGGCAACAGATTGTTCTCACTGTCATGGCCCTCTGACATTTAATCTGAAGGACATTTCCATGCGTGGGACTTTAATATTGAGAGCTACTCTCTGTAAAATACAACTATTAAAGTTGGACGCGAAGAAAACTTGACTTCCCTGAGTTCTTGTCAGGTGGTACCTTTTGGGGAAACATATTCGGAAACAGCAATGAATTTGGTTGAAATTGTTTTGTTGCCTTGGCAACACAATAATTGTTTTCTGCCCCCTGACCCCAATCTGGACCTGGCCAAATTCGGCAAAATTGGGATATTTTGAGCCACATAACAATAAAACATGTGGAGAAATCCAAATAAACTTAGTATGTTTTTTTAGTACATTGTTTTAGCTTCAAGTTTCTCCAATATTATGAGCTATTGTTGAGTTGTGAAACAATGACAAGCTTTTTAGCAAGCCCAGTCACGGGCACTCGAAAAGAACCCCATTTTGAGCCAAAATGTAGCACTAATAATTTACAGTGAGGACCAAATTTCTCTCATAGTACTATCGACTGACGTCATATCTTCTGCCATGCAAAATAAAAGTACTGGAAAACTGTGTGAATAACGGCCACAGACAACTTTTGAAACGGTCACTTTGGAACATGTTGCTATATAACAGTTATAGCTATGGTCAAGATAGACTGGAATTAGATGCAGTCAATAACAATATACAACACTCTTTACAGTGATTGCCGTGCATCATAGTTGTTAGAAATCATGCTGTATTTTTCTGGGAGCTGAAAAGTGAACAATCTAAGTCCTACAAAACATATTTTAAAATGTTGTGTAAACTACAATGTCATTTTTTCACAACTCAACGATAGCTCATAATATTGGAGAAACTTGGAAGCTAAAACAATGTACTAAAAGAACGTACTAAATTTATATGGATGTCTTAATTTGCTCGTTTTATCGGTACGTGGCTTGTAATATTCCAAATTTGACCAGGTCCAGATTGGGATCCGGATGGGAGAAAACAATTGTGTTGCCATGGCAACAAAACAATTTCGACCAAATTCATTGCTGTTTTCCGAATATGTTTCCCCAAAGGGTACCACCTGACAAAAACTCAGGGAAGTCAAATTTTCTTCGTGTACAACTTTAGTCGAATTTTACAGAGAGTAGCTCTCATATGACCCAGTGACAATTATGTGTGGATCCTTATCGTGCACTGCGCCACTAGTTTGGCTTTCTCAAGGAACAATTATGTTCACGTGTATACATCACTTGATACTACATTATGAAAACATTATGTACTTAACAAGAGATAAAGTGACAAGTGGGAAAAGTTGAAACTCGATCTTCAGTTTGGATACAAGTGTTGGCCCTACTACACCGCAGACAGTTGCTTGTGTTTCCGGGTTGGATCTACATGTATCATTGTGGTTGCCTGATACAATCTCCCTTTACAGCTGTCTGTTCCACACGTTTTGGCCATTTTGAGGTTTAAGTACATTAGAACTGTCCAGACATAATAAGATTATAGTTTTAGTTGTATTCAAGGATATTCTTGTTTTGATCTTTGTTGCCCAAGAGTGTTCTTGTTTGCCCAAACCAGTGGTTAGCCAAGATAGAAAATAATGTAGCAACACTGTCTCCAAGTGGTTCTGCAGATTTAAGTGAACTTTGTATTATGAACATGGCACTTGACTCCTGCCGACTGTAGATACATGTATGCGAACAACAACGTCCATTCAAGTTATCTTGTTTTTTTCATATAAAATTATTAAATTCCAAATAATATTTTGTATATTTTGTAGTTTCAGTTCAGACAGCTAAAATATATGTAGACAAGTATGTATGTTGCAGGAGTGATAATTTATGTAGTTCCAGTTAAAGTAAGGCCTAGGTAAAACATCAAACATTTACGAGTTGAACATTATCAGCGCACACCAGAAAATATAAAAGGACTGGCCCCCGTCCACCCAAACAATCAGGCATCCCAGAAAGCAATGTGTCGTCAAAAGGATTTTGTAAGCTATTGTTTCAGGCCAATATACGTTACTTTATAATCTCATCTTAAGGTTACCGTTCACCTTGAGAGGTGTTTTTAGTTATCAGTCTGTAACTTTGTTAATACGCATCGGATTCCCACAACCTATATATGAATGGAAAGTATATAAATGATGGTGAAAAGGTTGTTCAAAACAGTACTTTGTCCTGGGACTTATCATGCTTAAAGTCCGATTATAAAATTGCTAACATTTTGATTGGTTCCACAACAGACAGTTATCGTGTCATAACCAACAGTTATGCCTTTATATATGGGAATAAAACAGCTGGTTCTAATAATTAAAGCATCAACATGATTATAAACTTCAAAGCTTGTTTGTAACTGATGACTCTGCTTTGTTTACACAAATTAAAAAAAATAATTGTCAGAACCACAATATTTATTTTGCCCAAGGCTTATTCTATCATGAAAAAGTGATTTTAAAATACTGTAGTTATATGAGTGGATATTGCAGGCAATGCCCGCCACACTCTGAAGCGAAATAAGAAAAGGGAATTGTTCATAGGTTTTGTACATTTTGTGAAAATTTTCCTTTCCTCACTGATGAAAATATTAGGAAATAAAATCCAAATTAAAAAGAGCTGATGTCATGGTTTTAAAGTACTTAATATTTAAGTCCTTTCATTTAGCTGCAGTATAACTATCCTTGTATGAAATCCTCACTGGGTATTAGAAACTGATTGAAATTTTGAAACTTGGATGTTAGCTTGTATTGCACACATTCCAAACCTTTACATATTAGTTATTATCTTTTTATTTACACCATATTTGTTAGAACTAACTGGTTATAAAGCTCGGAAAAACTGTACAAAGCTGAACAAAGTCTGTGAGCCTGAATGGTTCTATTGGTTAGTCATTCATATACATTTTAAAACCTTTTGTGTTCTGTGCATGGTTAAGTCCAGCAAACAAAAACATATAACAAAAAACTCGCCGAGATTCATAACCAGTTCCTTCCACTATGTTTAGGCCAGTGATGCACATCAGTGATGCTGGCTAGAATTTTTTTCATTCTAATTACTAGTATCTTCGCTTCCGAGTTTCTTGCCTCACTATTTGACTGAAGCTTGGAGTATTGGAATCTACCCTGATTTGGAGTCTCCAAAATGCAAAAAACAACATTTTTCTAACATTAAATTTTGAAGAATTTATAGTGCAACACACCCTTACCTGGGTCAGCACATAAAGGGTTTTATGAATAACATGTCAATTATGGAAATACTAGAAAGTCGCTGTATTTTCATATTTCGACCACTCGGGAACTACATGTAAGGGAAAAAAAGGGTTGATTCCTCATGTAAGGAACATGGCTGAAAACAGATCAGATGTCATATTCGAAAACTAAGAGAGAAATATATATAGAGTCACCCAACCATAACTAACACCAATAGTGACATCATCTGTGTGCCGTACATGAGGAAGGATCCAAAAAATGGAAAAAAGTAAGATTAAGCTCATTGTATGGAGCAAACTAAAATTGTAGTCTCTATCTTCACAGCAAGCAGGTTTGTGCTCTGTGGGATTCGCCAAATAAAATTTGTTTTTCTGCCATAAGTGTAGAAGGATTGTGCTGGTATTTTGAGTGTTGGCTCTTCATCAAAGCAAAAGGGGGGATAAGCTAGTATCCTGTCATTTGATCTATGTTTATGTCTTGACTTCATATTATTTTTCAGATTTCCAGGCAATGGGTCTTTTAGTCTACCTGCAGAATGATGTTAAACATCCTTTTGAACAAAAATATTTTGTGGAGTCTTCAGTCTTGAAAGTATTTTTTCACGTGGTTCTGTCTTGTAGTGTTGGTACATGGTACCGACATGTACTTTTTGCCTGGTTCAGTTGTTGTCAAATCCCAAGCTCACATAATTTTAAAATTCAACCACATTTTGGCAAATTTTGGATTTTACCATTTAGTACAAACTTTTTAGTGTGATCATGGAAGTAAAAATAGTAAAGAAGCCAAATTATTGGCCAGTTTCTGTAGCATTAAGCCCTTGCATTTGAGAGGCATGTAAAACTAGAGTTTTCAATAATGCATGATTTGTATGAATCCGATGATAGGCCACTCTCAATTAAAGTCTTTAAGATGGACATGTTAGAGGAAACAAATGTCTATAAACAAGTTGTGAAGATGCTTTTCTAAGATAATGCAAATCTCTATCTCATGCATGCAAAGTGAATAAATTTAACATTTTCAGCACTTGGAATACAGCAGTTCAAGACATCAGAAATTCAATGTTATTAATGGGAGATCCATAAAATGCGGTTAGTATTAATTTTATTTAAAACTACCTAACTTTCACCAACTTGTTTTAAAACCCATGTACATGTAACATGTATCTGTCATAAAGATTTTTGTTTTGACATGCATATCATGTAGCTTTTACACTTACATGTATCACAATTCCATCCACCTCTAAACCCATTTAATATTTAAATGACTGAACAAAACCTAACGAAAAGAAAGAAGAGTTAACTAGAGCCCCCGCCCCTCTCTAGTCTAGACAAAAAGCCAATGGGCAAAGCAGTAAACCATGGAGATGGTTAAGGAATGCAAGTTCCCATCTTAATTTTGCCAATTTTTGAAGAATTGAAGGAACTCCTAGCAAAGGAAACTAAACTGAAATTTAATAGTTGAAAGGTCCTGGGAAAATAGACATTTAGTTTTAGTCTGTTGCACTGAAAAATATCAATTTAATTAAAGCACTATTTTCCTCTCTTAATGAGGAATTTCAACGTTTGTTCAATGTACACAAGGGAAATTTGTTTCAAAGGAAATGAAAAAATTGATTGAAATAACCAAGTTTGAGATAACCGGCATGGTAAATTACAGACAAACAGCAAGTCAAATCCAAGGGAAATATTTCTGTTCAAGACAGTGGATAACTGAATTTGAGTTACCGGGGACTACAATATTTAATTCATCTGATCTTGGCACCCTCCATCAAGTTGTCCTGCCCCTTCCAGAAGAAATAAAATTCAAACTAATCCAGCCAGGGGCAGATTTCATAATACAATTGTAGCTGAATTTAAAAACAGTTTAATATCTACTCAATAATGGGTTTCTACATCTTACAACTGATGGAAGGTTTGATCAACTAATACATGATTGTATAAACTAATCAACTAAATAAATGTTCTTACCTTCAGCTTTTTCTGGTTAAAGCATAGGAGCAAAATGTCTTCTCAACATGGGGTGACTGGTATGCAGAAGTTACAGTAGGGTGATTCACCTGACTCGCTGCAATTCTTTCGAGTGTCATTCAAAAGTGGAGTTTCTGAATACATCGACAAGTGCAATTAAATTTAAACGAAAATTGTTGACGAGTACATTCTCATTGTTTCTTGATACTGTCAGTATTGTACAGCTTCGGAGTACTTTTCAAATCAAAATATTATAAAAAGCATTTTCAGTTGACAAAACCCCCCACCTTTTCAGTTGAAAACCCCCTGGCCAAATTATAAGCCCACCTATTTGTTGGCAGTGCAGAGAGTACAGGGTTGGGAGGGGGCAGGAGACTTTACCACCCAATTTGCACCACCAATTTTATGCTCTCAGTATAAGGAAATATAGGAAGAGCTTGAAAACTCTGGACTTTCTTGGACCTCGGGCCCCCCTCCCCCTGCCCACCCCCATTTTAAGGTAGCCTGCGGGCAGGCTCACTTCTTAATTTTTGGGCGCAAAGAAAGAAACCAAAACAAGTCGGCGAGCGAAGCAAACCGCGCGAGGAATGGGGAAGAGGG
>JANVCJ010090261.1:0-10429 GCA_026413505.1 Epizoanthus ramosus
CAATACCGATAAGTGAGGATTCCCTAACGACTTGTGTACTTCCGGTCCAGTTATTTGAGAGAGCACTCGCTTCAGTGTCCCCGAGCTTACTTTCAGTTTTGAGAGACGGTCACCACGGTCACGCATGCTTATAGTTGATAAAACTGTTTGAATTCCTTCATATAACTTTGCAGAAATTGAAAAAAAAGGTGCCACCACAACACACTTCACCATAATGTGACGATGCCTGTGCCTCTGAGAACGTGGTCAATAGAAATTTTACCAAAACTGAAAACTTAAATCTGCAATAATAAGCTCGAAATACTAGTTATTTTCCATACAAAAGTACTGTACCTCCAGCTACCCAGCCCACCCTCAGGGAACAAAACACGCCAACGTTTTCTGCATTGGTCTGCGACGCTAATCTGGTTTACCGAATATTGACTTAATAAATAATAATTACGTTTATCCGAGTAAAATAAAAAGACCTGCAAGGCTGTATTTAATAGTCAATATATGCATAATGGAAAGCAAAACTTGCAAAAAATAGAAAAAGTCAGTCAAACTTTAATAACCATTTAACAGGATAGCTATTCTTCAACACATTCCTTCAATAATGTCCTAGGCGCAAAAAAGAATTTTGGTGACTTGTAGCAGCTTTAGCGGAGTAGCAACATTTAAATTTGTTTGTTTTTCTAGATTCCATTTAAAATTAGCTTTTCCTCTGACCTCCGTCAATATGTAACTACCATTATACCTTATGGTAAATTAAAACTGACACAGGTAATCTAAACAATTCATGATCTAAATATGTCAGTATTTTGGTAGTCAAAAGTTGACTTAATTAATTCAGTGTTAACTTGACAAATAAAAATATATACATATGACACAAGCAGTTTTAAAAGTGACTGGGAAATATGCAAATAAAACCACCTGTAATATGACACCACCAGAAACAGCCAAGTAACACTAAAACAATAATATGTCACGCTTTAAATAATATGCGTTCACATTAATACCTTTGGATACAGGACTCAGTGGCCAAACTATCGGCTCTCGGCCTACAATCGCTGCTAACAGCACTACACCAAACGAGAAAATGTCCGCCTTCACCCCATACTTGGCTTCGCTTGTGTATTCCACACCGCGCTTTGACGGATAGGTTTCTGGTGCAGAATAGAACGGCGTTCCTGGTATGGCTGTCGCAAACATGTCTTTATCAGCAGTGAACACTTTCGCTACACCAAGATCGGCGATTTTCGCTTTGTTACCTGCCGTTAGTAAGATATTTTTCGTCGCTAGATCACGGTGTACGACCGGTGGATTTTGACTGTGAAGATAATCAAGACCTTTGCTTACACCCAGAGTTATGTTGATAAGGTCTCGGAAGTGAACTTTCGGTGTACTAGTTGACTTGATGATATATTGTTCCAAATCGCAGTGCAGTAGTTCCGTGATAATTATTGGCGAGCAATGATCAGGAAATAAAACCGTGTACATCTTGACAATGTGCGGATGATCAAGTTTGCTTAACACTACCCATTCCTTTCTGAATTCTTCTACATAGTGATTACGGATTTCTTCATCGTAATCGCGTTCAAAGAAAATTGAGTGAATTCGCTTGGCAGCCACCGTTCGACCTCTCCATTTCGCTTTATACACTTCGCCGTAAGAACCTTTGCCGATCTGCTCTCCAAGAGTAACCTCTGCTACTTTAGAACGAGGTGAACTTGTAATACCAGCCATAGCATATTTACCAATGAAAGTAAAATAATATTTCAGCAGCTCGCAAGGACGCAGATCGCAGCCACAGGAAGAGCTAGCGTGACCAGCTATGACGCATGGATGGTTCCGCTTTGCAGTGCACACGTGATCATGAACAGGGCTCGTCCCCAGATCTCGTTGTGAAACACGGGATCATGTTGCCAAAGGCAAAGGATGGCTCGGAACTAACAATTACTTTATACCAGTTCCGTCAAAACTAGGCAACAAATTTTAGTTAATCAGGCTACACTGATACCGACGTAAATTTCCCAGTTTGAAACGGCCGTTGTTATAAAACTAGATACTTGGAAAATCCCAGCCTGCACATCCCGGAAAATCCCGGAACATTAAAAAGCAAGAAAAGCTTGAATCCAATATATTCGTCATGTGCCCCTACTTAGCTTCCCTCTCTGAATTAACGGAAAAATCCCAAGGCTGCTTTTCTCATTAAGTTTTTCATTAACTGAATGCATGGCCATATTCTGTTATTCACACTAGAAGAATAACTCGTCCAGAGGCATATTTCGTCTTGCGTTACTCATAATAAATGCGAGGACAAGACAAAGAAGGTTTTTTAAAAACATATTAAAAAATGTATCATTTTTTGTTGTCACAAATGTTCGACCTGCTAACCGCCTTATGGAATTTAGTTATCCGGGCAGAAAATTAATGAACTTCGGTTACCTCGTATTCGAAAATCCATCTGAATAGATGAATTAATAGTCTGTCTGCATGTGCCTCAAGTTTATAGCTTCCCTCTCTACTTTTCTCATTTTAAAAATGTTTCATTAACTGTCAATGGTAAGCCATACTGTAAGTGTATGCGTCTTACTTTCATTTCTGTTATGATCGTACAAAACTCATGACAAAGCCTTGTCGAATGATTTCTAAAGCCACTTGGAGATGTTGAAGAAAATGGTCAGTTAGTTTTCTACCCACACTAAATCTCACCTCTTCCAAAATATCAAATACCGTATATACATGTACCTTATATCTTCGTTTCTCATTAACGAAATATTTTTTAGTATTTGATATTTTGTTCTTTGAATCGAAGATTACACTGGAAGCTATGCGATTAGTTCTTATCATTAATGAAAAGGTTACTTTAGAACGATTGTTCGAAAACACTTCTGTCACTGCATCTAGTAAAGTAGTAACTGAGTAGTGCATGAAACAATTCACAACCGATATGACATTTAATGAGTCTAGGAATGAAGCTAGTGTAGGTCAAGTGATTTTTGTTTGTTTTCGCAAATATAGACGCGGAAATGGTATGTATGTCTGATATTAATCTTGAGTCATACAGCTATGCACCTAATTTATAAAACATAAAATATATAACACAGAGGAATTAAGGGTGGCGACTTTAATGTTTAGTGTCTCATATTGGGGTTTTCGAACACCAATGTCATGGTCATTGCCGGCATTGTCTGATCATGAACAGTGTTTGAAGCGATTCGAACGATTGGGACGATTATATTTATATGGAACTCCAAGCTTTACTCTCCAATGATTTCCGTTAAGATCTGCGATAACAAAAAAAAGTTATTATTATTTTGAATATGATTATTATGATGTTATTGTCTAATTATTATTATTATTATTATTGTAAATATTATCATCATCATGATGCCTAACATAAATAAGTATCTCTAGCTAATTCAAGAGGGTTTTTATATAGGCAGTTCAGACAATTTGTAAATTTAGACATATCGACATAGTTTTCAAACATGCCTAGCCCTAGTATAGACATGATTAGAGTCTAAGAACTGCTAGTTTCATATGTGTGGCTAATTACCGATAACTTCTCAGGTACAGTCACCTGAAGAGGGCAGGATTGCCGAAAGCTTCTGCACGACAACAACAAGAACGCAACAAACACAGTGGGAAGGAAGAATTATCACAAGATGCTTATCCTCTAAAAGCGCTAGCGCTTCTACAGTCTATCCACTTGATATATAAAGACCTTTGTCTTCAAATTGTACAGTAATGTACCATAAGTAAGTAGCCCCAGTAAAATACGCCTATGAAAAACCCTTTGAACGCAACAAAAATAAGCCCTGCATGGGTCTATCATCAGAAGTTTCCTGTGCAAAGAACTAAAATTTTAGATCTAGCTATTGCTTCGCGTGTTTCACTACACTTATTTTTTGATCGGGATTATACATACAAATCTACATATCGCTTTTTAGGGCAAACTAGGTTTATTATGAATCACTGAATGACCTTATTTTGTTATTCACACCTTTAAAGAATAACTCGTCCAGATCCCAGAGGCATAATTATAAATTATAAATTATAAATGCTAAAGCCTAGGACAAGAAAACAAGGTTGAATATGTATTTTTTTGTCACAAATTTTCGACCTGTTATCCGCTTTTGTGGAATTTAGGACAGATTTGGACGAGTTATCCGTGCAGAAAATTAATGAACTCGGGTTACTTCGTATTCGAAAATCCATCTGAATAGAAGGATTAATAAACATATATTATCTGACTAACAAATTATCACTGCCATTTTCACGCTAAGATAGATTTAATCATATACATATTGGCCGTACCTGTGTGCTGTGAAACGAATTATCCATCTGGACGAACACTGAACCATTTGAGACAAAAAGACAGTAATGAGGACAAAACGCAAACGAAAGAAAGATAGAAAGCAATTTCATTGATGGAGACAAACATGAGATATTCATAATAGAACCTATTGAATAGTCTAGCTGGACTCCATTTACATGCGGGAGAAACTCAAAAGTATAATTGGTGATTAATTATTAATACGGAAAAAACTGAAATAAAAATATCAAAACTTGGTGTATAAGTTAAGTATAAGTAAAGATGATGTGGACGTTAAAAATGATTCGTCTATTCATTGTCAAACGATTTTTCAGATGTGAACTTTACTTAAAGATTCCCAATTGCTGAAGTATTTGCCACGTCAATTCCTGGTCCTTTCCCATACTGACAAGTTAAAAGAATGCAAATTTTCGGTCCGTTTCCAGAGTTTTGCGCATTGAACCGAAGAATGTATACATAAAAAGTATGACAAGCGCCAAATACAATTAATGCTAATTTTGTAAACAGCTCTTGTAAAACATGTTTAGTCGCGTCGCTTCAAAACTTATACCGGAGTCCTTACTTTTATCGTCGTTTCTGAGGTTTGAAATATGCCAAAAAAGTTTCCTCTGAAACCAACGTGAACTGTAGGACCGAACAAGTTTCAAAAGATCAAGGATGGTATCTTTGATGAGAAGACCCAAGGCCAATTTATTCAACAATTTTACACGTGAATTATGGCACTTATAACTGGTTTTGTATTGGGCAACATGAAACATACCACTTCCTGACGCCATTGAGGAACTTATGGCTATTTATGTGCCGTAACTTTGAAGAATCTTGTAGGGAAGAGAACATAGATTGTGAAGATGGCAAGTCATGAAAGTGAAAAAGTTCCGACAACGACACCCGGCAAAATTCGTAGCTTCTTTAATAATTTGAAGATCGTTCGATTCGTGGTTGACCAGACAGACTTAATAGTTTACAAAGTCTTCTGCTTTCTTATTTACGGCTCGTATGGAGCTCTTTACCCATATCTACCGCTATATTTCAAACAGCTTGGTCTTGGCGCCCACCATGCAGGAACAATAGTCGGCATTCGACCACTTGTACAGTGTTTGGGCGCTCCATTTTGGGGAACGGTGGCTGACCGCTATAAAGCCGGTCACCTTATTTTGATGGGAGGTGTGATGGCGTGGCTGATGAAGGCATTCTTAATTTTGGCCGTCCAACCACAGAACCAGCAATGCATCGAAGTCTACATAAATATTTCTGGAAACAGCAGCGAGACTTTGATTTATGCCAGAAATTTGTGGAAAACTAACGTAAGAGTGAAATGGGTGACTATTCCGTTGGCTAAAAAGCCGGTTATCATCCACGAGCACAAACTGGTTAAAGTTGAAATTGGCGGAGAGAAAATATCGCCATCTAGAAAACCTACGGCAGTCTTAAACCAGACCGGAATATTGTCATCAGAGCCAATGGATCTAACTAAATACATTATTCAACGGTTTGACGAAATCCAAAGTAACAATACAGAAGTAAGGCAAAAGAGAAAAGCCAATGATTTGCCAGTTTTCAAATCGAGTTTCACAAATAATTCATACAATAATAACACAGCAATACAACACCAGGGCAATAAATTGTCGACCCACAAGGATAAAAAGTCAGTATTCCAGCCGAAACAAGCACTCGAGAACGTTGGGAAAGTTATAACATATATGGTTTCCAAATTTGACAAATCTCTAAATTCAACTGTTGTATTTGCGACTCAACTGGACAGAAATGAACTTTATCATCTTTTTGTGATTTTCACGCTATTCATGGTGATAGGAGAGTTTTTGGAATCGCCGACGTACACTTTATCTGATTCGTCACTATTAAGTCGTCTTGGTGAACAAGTTGATAAATATGGTCTGATTAGAATGTTCGGATCGTTAGGTGCAGCCATTGCTGTGGCTGTTGTTGGAGCAATTATCTACAGCTCAAGATTTGAAATGTGTGCTATATTGCAACAGAACTACTTGGCTGCTTTCTACATTTACATTGCCCTTGCAAGTGGCGCCTTCTTCACCGTGCTGGGATTCACGTTTGAGTACAATGAAGAGGCCACAGGTAAATATGCAATTTTAGTTCTTATAAATATTGGTTATTCAATTACGTGAAAACAAGTTTCAGTAGGACATGGATATTTCTTGAGAGTATATTTGAATGTGCCAACAGCTGATGTCAAAGCCAAACGTCAGTCAGTGAAATTTTTCCTGGTTTTCAGTCGCAGATTATTATCAATTAAACTCCACACATTTTAGTCGCTATGTACCAAACTGAAGAAATATTATGCCCAAGGACAGCATGGGAAAAATGAAAACCAAATAAAAATTCCTTGTTTCTTGTTTTGTGCTCAGTCCGTAAGACGTATGAAACTCCGTAAAAGACCTTATTCGAGTTTTTTAGCGGCATGTCAATCAGTTTCGCCTCGCCACCAAGCCTCGTATACACGCAACTCCATACGCGCCTTAGGCAAGCTCATGCATGATCATACTCTTTCGTGTTGCTATTCTTGGGAGTTCATGGTCCAGAAAGAGACACCGGTTTGCAGTTTGGATGCGAGGTTTGGTGGCGAAATTGTTTGGCCGACAGTGTCCGCTAGTAAGATCTATTTCAGTCTTCCTATGCCACTCGGCCTTTGATTAGCATGATCATCCATTTAATCCTGAGAGTACCTCTCAAATCTGAAGTGTCATTACCTCTCAACTCAACACCCTGACCAATTAAATGAAAGATCTTGACAGCTTATCATAACACTCTTTCAGTTCTCAGACTAAAAATGGTAATGCCGACTTTGTATCCTGCATTAATTAGTAAAACATTTTGCAAAATCACCTCGTGGAGGAAGCTCAATACAGAAACACTCAAACGCTAACTCGATTAAGGTTTTCGCCGAGCCAAATGCAAGAGCTTGGCTTTAAAATCTGCATGAGGCACCAACGGCATTAGTCGTTTAGTTCAGATCATTGTCGGACCTGTTTTCAGTTCTTTTAAATAACTCCGATTTACGACTAAGATTGTACAAAATCAAGAGTTTTGCTATAAGTATCTTTAGCGTTGATTGTTTTTCAATCAAACGGAAGCAGTCAGCCCCGCGTGTGTGTGTGAGGGAGGGAGGGGGGAGGGGGGCTGCACCCCCCCCCCTGGACACGACGGGTTATTAACGTAAAACTTTACTGTCAACTGCCAGAAAAAAAAGGTATTTATTTTTACCGTCAAAATTTGTTCAAGTAAGATAAACTGTCAAGACGGCCTAAAATATAAACCGTCAACTGTCAAAAACGATTTTTTACTAAACCGTAAAGTGCGATAGACAGTTCGAAAGAGGATAGCGCCCATTGAGACCCTCATCCATCGCAAAGTGTTTGCGTTTGTTTTTTTTCCTGTTGGCAAATATTGACTCTTGTTGGTAAACGCGAACCTGACAGTCGATAATTATCAATTAACAGCTTCAGAGATAGCTTTCTTTGTTTGTTCTGACGTCCAAAGGCGTTTGGAATACAATCAACACAACCTTTAACCATCTTTACTTAGTATACAATACAATTTTAGTATTTTTACAATAATTAAAATGTTTGCTGATAAAGATTACTGGAAACCAGACTTAACCTTAACCAATTTTAAAAATACTTTGCAACTTGCAGCTGAGCCAGCATTCAAGGAAACCGCTGCTCTTTTACTTCGTCCTCGCTGCCTCTCCTTTATGGGAACCGCATGGTTTGCTGGGATGTGTTTTGGATTTCTCTTCCATTACGTGAACTGGTATATTGACGATCTCCACGGGCACGCCTTTACGATGGGGGTAGCCGGTGCTGCAAGGGAGTTCTCAGGGATATGCTTTTTCTTCTTTGGGGGACACGTGCTGAAGTTAATTGGATATGTGAACTGCTTGGCCTGCGGACTTATCGCATACATCACCGTGCTGTTCAGCTATTCCGTGCTTACTATCCCCTGGTTCGCTGTTGCCTTGGAAACAGTCAGTGGCGGAACTTATGCCCTTATTTGGTCATCCTGTATTGGATACTTCAATACGGTTGGTCGTTCAGTGAAAAACAGAGCATCATTACAAGGTATGCTGAGCCTAATAAGGCAACGTTAGGCAATTTCCTAAAGTTGTATGATTTGTACTTAAAATGATTACACTTTTTTTTTTATTAAGAACCGGTAAAATTTCACTCAGGCTCAAAATGTTCTTATTTTGTTCTTATTAGCTGTGTTTACTGTAGGGAATTGAAAATAAAATCACCTAAAATTATTTAGGTGCTTTTTTGACACTATTTAACTTTCAATTTGAAGTGCTTCTTTAAAATAGCAATCACTCTGGAATCTTTCCTGTGAAAAGTGCCTGGAGATTTTAAACGTGAGTCAGTCCACTTGCGGGAAGAGTAGGGCGCCTTGTTCTTACCGGTATATTAAACTCATACGAATTTGGAACGCAATTTTGTTTCAGCCTCAGTTTGTTCTTAGTTTGTTCTTATATTTCAGACGATTTCAGCCTCAATGTTCTTATTAAGTTTGTTCTTAAATTAAAAAAAGTGTATGTATGTATCACAAATTTCATTTTTAAAATTAATTTAAATGTAAAGAAACTAGTTTATTCTCTTAAAGTAGGTAAACTGCGGTTTTTGTCTATATTTTTCTCAAGTTTGTAAAACGTAAACAAACTGTAACATAATAGTGAAATAGGGCAATTTTCCATATTTCAAAAAGCTGTTTTGGTCGTGTGTTCTGCCTTTTGTGGTAGGCTTTTATCACAAACCTTTTTTACGGCTAAGCCAATCAGAAGTGATGCAAACAAAGTTGCCTCATTTACTTGTTTTTGCGGGAAAATCTCTTCCGTATGTATCTTAGCAGATCAGATCAGTGCGATATAAACAACTTAAAATATTTTATTTTAACCCTGTACACGTTCACAACAAGCTAGCTATCTCGTTAATCTTAAATTTACAAAAAAAACTTACATTTCCTAAAATCGCAGAAAATGTCTCTTCGACCCAAGCGATCCGTTGCGCCGGCTCGGTTCTTGTAAAACGCTATTCCTCGCTATTCTTTGAAACACGAATCATGGCACACTCCAATACATGTATGGCGGCTCCATACAAGACTATTCTGCCGTAGTTTACTTCTATCTAAATGGACAAACTACTCTTGATTTCTGACGACAAACGCCAAACCTCAAACTGCGGTTTAAGGTTAGACTGGTAAACACGAGAAACCAGCTGGATCTCAAAGTCTCTAATAGTTCTGCACGATGTCGGTCGAGTTGGTGAAGTGATCTGCACACCTTGTGTATTTTGTAGTAACCTAACTTTGTACAGCGCGCCCTTTGGGGCAAACTAATCGTCCTGAAACTGCCTCAAAAAATGACTCAAAACAACACAAATGTCAAAATGTAAGTGCAATTTATCTATTTTATGTTCGAACTTACGTTATCCCGATTCTTAAAGCTATAAAGACGGTGGCAATGCGCATCTTCGTACGTAGGTACATATATTCTAAGAAAGCGCTAAAAGGTTTGAACACCCTATAAGTAAAACCAAATCATGTGATGTATGAGTATAGCAGGCAGCTGCGTCTCTGTTATATGGGACCGGATCACATGCGGCACTAACCAGCCAACTTCCAGGTTTTTACACTGTCGTAAAGTTAGTTCATGCTGTTGATACAATGAGGACAAATATTGACTCAAAAAAGCTCATAGATGGTATATATGGCGGGGGAGGGGGGGGGGGTGCGTAGCGTTCTTCACCTTTGCTAAATATAGATCAACTGCAAAAAAAATTCAGGATGAAAATGCGGACAAAGAAACAAACTGTCTTGATAGATCGTGATGCACTGTGGGAACGATTTGCGGACAAACACACGTGTCATTTGACGTCATTTGAAAATAGTTCTACTGATTTAATTATCAACTGTCATCCACCAAACGGCCAAACAAAAATCCATCAACCGTCAAAAAGATGGTTTTATATCGTCAACATTTGTTCAAATAGTATGAAACATATGTTTAACTGAACCCATCAGAGAACGGGGGGGGGGGGGGGGGGGGGGGGGGGGGGGGGGGGGGCGGGCGGCGCGGGG
>JANVCJ010090272.1:0-10429 GCA_026413505.1 Epizoanthus ramosus
TTAATATGATAATACAAATGAAATGTAAACTAAAGTTGATCGATTTGAACCTTTATTAGCAAAATGAATGACTTTTTGTTCATTATATTCAAAGTACCTGTCAAAAAACAAAGATCATTTGATATGGTTAGCAAGCCTTCTTGATAAGCTGCTCATTTTTCGCACATATTTCATGAGGTTATTATGTTATTGTTCTAAATAGGCTACCAGCTACAACAAGGAACTGATTATTAAACAGTTTTCCTCTTTGATAACACTGATCTGTGATATCTTCACATCTTACTCAGTTCGGTATAATTGTTTCGTAAAATGTTTTCTAAAACACAGACGATCTTTTAGATCATTCTTCATCTTAAATCATCTTCGCACCTGAAGACGATTAAAAAGATCGAAAACGCTTGTATTTTTGAAAACATTTTAAGAAACTATTTTACCTAGCATATACTTTTATATACTAAATATGTTAAATAAGAATGAATTGAATGATAGGAATATAAATTAGATGTAGAATGAACAGTCCGTTACCGCGATAATAAATGTTTTCTATACCTTGGCATTCCTCGAACTGTATTTGTCTGCCAGCAAGACTGTTCATTCGCCATAATAAACTACCCATCTCGCTAATCTCCCATTCCTGATCATTCTTCTCCACTTCCTGATCATTCTCGTGTTTCCCATTCGGCGGTAACTGGTTCTAAGCGTGCTGAATTGGAAACTAATTCCAATTTAATTAAGTCAACATAAAGTTTAACGGAAGAAGACCAAGATTGTCTAGATGAGTTGCTATGGCAAATTTAAACTAATTATCATGGCTTACATTAATAAATGACTTTTGAGTATTAAATAAAGTACAAATAACATGAATAATATAACTTGTCATCTTACTTTTCAAATACATGCCTCCTGAGGTCTATACACTTTAAAACGTCCTTAACAATCTGAATCAATGTGCACTACATCACCTACACCTCGGAAATCGTAGTCAGGAATTAGAGTAGTTTGCTTATGACGGTTAATGCCATCTACGTATTAAACTTCCTGTTTGAGATAATTTTACAATGTCAACATACTGTCTGAATTCATTTAGTAAAAAGTTATTAGTAGAAAGTGTAAAGTGCCAGCCTTTTAAAATTTGAAATTTATTTCAAATTTGTCATCAAAACATACTTGATTATTATATACCATGCCCCCATAAAGAGTGCCACCAAGATTCGTATACATTAACTTGGCAAAATCAGCGGTATATATACAAACATATAGCTCTATGAAATATTTTTCCATCTGTCTCCTGCAGTATCAGCTATAAATTTCTTACTCTGGAAACATATTGGTTGAAAGGATTTTGGATTAATTTTGCTTGTTTGCTTTTCGGTATATTCCACGTCGTAAATGTCAAAATCATATTAGCTATCGGATATACATATTTGATCTGGCGAATCTGATTCGTTTTACTTGGCTTGAAATCATTGCTAGTTTTGTTTCTGATTGGCTATAGTTCTAGCAAGAGTCAAACTCGACGCACACTTATTGGCCACTCCTTTAATTTTTATGTGCGACGCAGAGTTACTGCTGCTTCCTATTCCAGTTTTGCAAGCTCAGAAGATTTCAAGCTTGTACAAATTTGAGCAAGTAAACGTAGCATGCGAAATCTATTGTAGCGATCCATGGAACGATATCCCGGACCTTCAGAAGAACCTTTGTACAGCGAAGAAAAACCAAGCTTGCCTGCAAACGCAAGTTTGCTTTCACAGTGACAAGATGTTCTTTCAGTAGAGTTTACAGTATTCTTGAAAAACTGAAAATGTATGCAAGGCATTAGCCCTGCGAACACCAAAGACACAAGATACAGTAAACAACCAGCGTATATGTACCGCCGAATTTAAGAACCAAAGCGGGCAAAAATTTTAAAAAATAACATACAAGAAGCTAGTTATCCTCATGCCTGAAATAGGTTCTTATTGAAAGAGTAGTTTTGTCTATTCTTTACCAAGATTCAGGATTAACAATCCAACTTTTAGAACTACCCATTTATGTTACAACGCTTGCTTGAAACCTTCTTTTGGGGGTCAAGTTGCTAGAAACAATGGATCTGTGTGTGTGTGTGTGTGTGTGTGTGTGTGTGTGTGTGTGTGTGTGTGTGTGTGCGTGCGTGCGTGCGTGCGTACGTGCGTGAATGCTACATTAAAATAAAATGTAACCTCATTGTATTGGTAGGTCCAAGCAAGTACAGTAGTCTTGAATAATCCCCTCATGTCATTACGTGTATTACAATATCCAGAGGTCTGCATGACATTTAGGCCATCTCAAGATTTCAGTACGGCACTTTTTAAGTACAGGTGTCATGCTCAAAAAAACTGAATGTTCTATTACAATATATCTGCAGTGGCTGCAGAACAAGAATTAAAATGGGTTTGATTTCCTATTGGATATGTTCTATGTTATGAGATATTTTTCGCAAAATATTTACACAAACTGTGTGTTCTTCTTCATTATAATTCGTAATGATAATGACAAGAAATTTCGAATCAAATTTGCAATTAACTAATGACTGAAGTATGACGCATTGGCGCAGCTGTTTGGATTTAGTTTTAATTTGTTTTATACAGCTAGTAAATAACGAAATGGGATAGCATAGCTAATCATAGGTTTGATTGGCTGTCCATAACTGACATAGAATCCAAGTTGAGACGGAAGGAATTGAATTACAACCAGCTTTTAATAACACTATCTGAAGTAAAAGGAAAGAAAAATAAGGGACTGGACTAAGAAAAATAGGGGACTGTTTTGGACATTAGTATTTATGTCGGGGGTATATAATTTAATATAAATGTTCTTTGCGCAACTGAGAAACGTTTGATCTAATAAATGACGACATCATTGCATATATATGGAAAATGGCTTTCCAGGCTTTTTAAAGGAAATAATAATGCATTCAGTTTGACTAACAAAGAGAATGCAAACAAAGTTTTTGTTCAATAAAACGAGGAAGCACCAATAATATAAAACGGCTATCTGTGAATATATTTTCCAGAAGGAAACATTAACGACAACCTCACAGAGGGCTTTCGTGAAGGCGGACGTGAAAACGAGGCCGCGAAGTCGAACATGAAGACGGTCGAGTGCTTGCAAAACGAAAGATCTGTTGCTCTGTCCGAAGACGGCACACGTGCAGCTTTTCTCCTAGGGCGAAAACCAAAACACAAGCACATAATTCACTTGCGAAGATTTCCTGGCCTTGAAGCCATCAGCCATTGTGAAAGCCATGTATACATTTGTTCGATAATAAATAATTCGTCAACAAATATCACTGTAAGTGATGTTACGATATCACTGTAAGTGATGTTACGCGGGACGATTTTTAATTTTGTTGCGCAAAAAGTTGACATAATATAATATAGCGCGCGTTACGATTTGGGCAATTATTGTTCCCGCAACATGTTTTTTTTCTGAAAATCAAGAACCTGCAAAATATATTGCCGCAACAAAAAGTGCTATGTCACATGATTACAACTTTTAGCGCAACACAACACAACACAACACAACACAACACAACACAACACAACACAACACAACATACCACACCACACAACACAACACCCACCACGCAACGCAACGCAACGCAAAGAAATACAAAGCCGAAAAGAACTCGCGTAATGACTTCCGTACACACGATAGCTAGGACTGATTAGATCAACTAGAAGTTGATGTATATGCTTGTCGCCGTGTGGGTAATAGCTTTTAGCTGACGTTTCGAGCGCTAGCCCTTCGTCAGGGCAAAAGTGGTTATAGTGAGAAAAGTCGGGGTTTATATAGATGTTTTTTAAATAATTTATTAAAACGAATTTTATTAAAATAATTGACGTGCATCGAAAGTGGAGTTACGCCATTGGTTGAAATAGTCTAAAAGAGAACAATAGGGAAAAAATATTGTGTAAACGAGAAGCGTTCATTAATTCCGTTAGGTGCTAAGGTGTCAAGTTTGAAAATGAATTTCTGTTCCTTGCGTTTCCTACTATCATTACTGCCATAGTGTAAACGAAAGACCGAAGATAGTTAGGACCTTCTCTTGATTAAAACACCTAATTACAGTAGTTTTCATGAAATATTATATTTCTTGGTTCTTTGTTTATATAACGAGGGGTAAATTGTACAAATGAAAAGAACGGTAGATAGACTAATACTGAACACGGTAGCAGTCTTCTTTGATATTTGGAAACAAGACAGTTAAAGCAAACTTGGTGTCAATTTGTTAGCAACAAGATTCAATATTCAAGAGATTCAAGATTCAAGACTTTATTGATATTTTCGTATTTTAATTTACATGTTCCTGGCGTACGTCGCAGGTAGCTCAAGCTAATCTAGGCGGGCCAGAAAAATATAATGTGACAAAAAAGAAAGAAAACTGCTAGAATATATTGAGTAGGAAGAGATTCTAAAACTATTTAGCTTAATACATTAATAAAAGAGGAAAACATTCATAGTAACGTAGAGTAAAATGAAGATCAATTTCATTTCACTTCATACCATTACAGACACCACAGACATGCAACTGTCTATGATTGAAGATGGAAATATAGATAAATTACCTATTGAACAATAAACAGCGATAAGAAACTACTGCTTCTTCAAAAATATTACTGAAAGCGTTCAGGTGAGTTATGTTACCTATAAATGATGCCTCAACAAACAGAGTATTACGGCTGGAAATCATTTACGACTTTGGTTATGCGATCTGCATTTCCAGCAATCTCGTTGACTCTTAATTCTAGAATCTCCAGTCTCCTCAAGGCTGCTTCTCTGGGTTACCCTTGATTCAGTCATGGCCATACACTGGGAGTACCTTTAAGTAAGAATACAGTATATTTGTGTAAGTTACAATTAATAGTTTTTCATATATATTTTTACGTAACAAACACGCAATGAATTTTATGGTAATTGTCTTGTTTCTTCGTAGTGACCATAAATCTATTTATTTGCATCTTTGCAACTACAGCCTGAAATGAGTTTCTATTACTTAGTTTGCGATCTACTCATTCCAAAACATTTGCTGTTGAAATGACCTTATATGATTTCTAAGCCTCAAATTGAGCATGAGCAACGAACCAACGCATGGAAATACTATGACCATTTCCATTCTTTCATTAATTTCACTGCCATCTCAAGCTGTACACTCATAGTAAAAACATTCCCTTTGGATGGACAACAAAATAATTCGCACGACAAATAATGGCAACAAATAATTCGCACGACACAAAATTGTGAAATTATACAATAGAGAGGGACTTGAACAGAAAACAAGAATTACAACGAAATCACTCTCGATCATAACAAATCCAGTAGAAATGTCAAGCTTTAAACGTCTTCAAAACTTCCAATATGGTGAACAAGAAATGCAATATGAAGTTTTCGTGAAGTCATACAAAGTCACAGGTGATATTATTGAGTTCCGGCTTAACATTTAGAATTTTTGTCAATATATACCAGTTCATACAAGGAGAGGCCGCTTTTAGCCACGGCGGCTCATCACTTCACAGATACAGGAACCCCTAAAACGATGCCCATTCTGAACAAATTTAGAATTCCTCTTATTAAAAAGATGTTACTGAACAGGCTTTGGAAAACAATCTAGTAATGCCACTTTTGTAATTCTTCCAGTACAAGTAATTCCTAAACTAAAGAAACAATGTAATACTCACCGGGTATTGTAAAGTTGATTCGCGCTACTTTCCCTGCCACATTTGTGATGAATGGTTTGATCTAAAGTAGTACACGCAACACTTATTATCATTAAATGAAAAGTGGGAATTGTCCGGTGTTCAGCTGTACAGAAATGAACGGTAATAAGTGTTCCTATATTGGTCAAAAACAAAATCTTTACTAAGGAGTAAGGGGAGTGCATTGGGAGCGGGTAACAAAAGTTCTAAAGAAAAAGAATAAGAAAGAGAGGGAACGCAAAAATTGTGACCACCCAACACTGTACAAGTAATTTTTGAAACAACAATCATTCTCCGATCCCCTACCCCCAACGATTCTAAATAGTCCTCCTAAGTTGCAACTAATAACACAAATAATTACAAGCAAGGTTTGAAATTAAAGTTTTAAAAACACTGAGCTCAGCTGTTTGTTTGTCAATGGAAAGCAATGCATTCGAGCCCATTAGTGTATTTTGCAGGAAGCATTAGGTTACCTCAAAAGCATACGTCGTTCCAGGTTTTATACCACTGAAAGTGACACGGGTCTTGCTCTGAGGAGAGAAATTTTCTTAGTTTTATCATTCCAAATAAGTATTGGGGTCGCATGCCACGTCTTATATTTCTAAGGCTTTTTCTTGCATGGTCAGTGGATGGACAGGGTCGAAAGCTCCTCACCATTTTCGGTGTTGATGTTCCAGTAAAAGTTTTGAATACAGTTAGTTCCGAGTTTCATAATAAACTCTTTTGGACTACGGCTCGTTCAGTACGCCGATTCTCGTTACGCCGTTACGCCGTCAGTACTCATTACGCTGTTGCGCGGATTACTAACAACCCGTTAATTTTATGTATCCTAATTTTCTTTTTTGTTAATTAAAATTATGCTGATTAACAGCATTGTTATTTTCAACAACCTTTATTTTCACTGATTTTCACTCATCTGCCTCGCCATCACTACTATCAGAACCCGCTGGCACATCATTCAAAACTGACATTAATATTTCTTGAAATATTCCATTGAAATTTGAACTCAGTTTGAATTTATTGTGGCAGGCATTTCACCAGTTTACTGTAAATACTTAAGTTATTAAACCGCAAAGTTTGTTGCTTGAATTTGTTGTTTATCTTGCGAAAAGCGCAAAATGCTATACAAAATGGTTATCATATTAAAAGCATCAAATTCGCGTTAACTAAATACATTTGGACATGAAAAACAGATTATTTTCAAATAATAGCGTTTATTTCATCCAGCGTTAAGTTTGTTCGCGATATTAACCTGTATTGTTAATTTCCTATGATAAAGTATACATCTATATAAATTATGTGTATTGTTTTGTTGATATATGTTCGTACATATTCATATGTATTTTCTTGGTGAAGTTATAGAATACACGTACATACATCGAATATTGGTATAGAAAAAGAACAATATCTAAAAATAAAATATACAAACAAATGCATGCAAATTTGTTTATGTAACGCAGAGTATGTTGTTCTTGTTAGCCTTGCTATGTGCATCGTTCACAAGAATGTTGGATAGTAAGGACGTTATTAAAACTCACTTTGTCAATTAAACTTTGCTTTCCCCAAACATAGGGCCCGGAAAAGCAAAAGAACACACAGGGTCTTTTAACATTTGGGTCACCATACTTGATCGAATAACTCGACAGAAGATCATTGCATCCAGACTTTGAAAAGTAGGCTGGCGGGTCCCACATGACGTCGAAGGAAAACCGAAAGTTGGCTGAAATACGGAATAGGCTTCTTGTGATATTGTGGACCATTAGATCTTCGGGTTGTTTCGCTTTTGGAGGATCCACTAGAAATTAATCACACATCAGTCATAACTACACTTGTCGTAGAAACTTAATATACAAATGGCTGTACACAGCTATTTAAAAAAAGGTTGAAATCCGCGAAAGCTCAATAGGCAATAAAGAAATCGAAATACCACGATCAAAGCAATTATGGGGTTCACCATTTTCTTGGTACATTGCAGCGTCCTATGCCTCTCAAACAGTCAGAGAGCAGCTGGAAAAGTACATTTGCAAATATTGCCCATGATATAATCAAATAACTATCGCTATTTGGCGAATTCTATGAGCTCCCGTCATGCTTTGTGACCTGGGCATTGCTCTTTGTCCATTACCCATTGGACTTTGCAGATGTCAACCTTCTTGGAAATAGCTGTAAAATACTCATCAAGTACATACATACACACTTACAGACAGACAGACAGACACACACACACACATACATACATACATACATACATTCATACATACATACATACACATACAGTTAGCAGTTGTACTTTGCCCTAGTAATCTTTTGCAGTTTTGTCTTTAGTAGGTTTATATGGAAGCCACAGAAGAAAACAGGACATGTGAAGATACACACAAGGATGAGCATGTAAGAGACGTAGAGTTTCTAGTGATTAATTATTACAAGACGTTGGTCATGTCAGATTTTCTATAGACATGTTGTCCAACTTACCAAGCGTACGTGTACCCCTTGAAATAGACCTTATTCACGATATTGAGATAGCACTGTGCAATGTATGCAGTGCCAGCAAACTACAAAACTAGCAATATGAATGCGGGTTATTGAGAAACTGTTATCTTGCCAGGATACATTTTTATTACTCTTATTTTGCTGTGCTAATATTCCATCGGAATATCATTTGTTTTAAACACAAGGACAGTTCCGATGGACACGGAGTGCAATTGTCACATATTCTGAAATAAGAAATGAAAACCAGTGGATAGTTGCAATAATGCAAGAAGGTTTATCAAAGTGCAAACAACACCTTAGAGTCTCCGCTATTCTAACTGCAGCAAGTACATAGACTTACCAGTACAACAGGTCTTTTGTGGAAAATTTTCAATGCGCCTACATCCTAAAGAACAGAAAACACTTATTATTGTGACGCTGAGGGAAGGAACAATACGTTCCATACAAAAGTTTTGTACAAGGTTTTTGCCTATACGTTTGCGTCACTATCTCCGTCTGATAATAATTAGACCCTTTATCAATGTAAAGTTTTCATCAAGTACTCCATTAATCACATGACACCACTTATCATAGTATACAAATATACCCTCGTAGTTTTTGAAGTCAATATTTTTACCATGTTTCTCATCTGATGGGTGGATCTTTTATTCAATCAATCAATCAATCAATCAATCAACCAATCAATCAATCAATCAATCAATCAATCAATCAATCAATAGACTTTACTTAAGGAGGGTGACACATGACAGAAATATAATCGATAAATTTGTGGACCTCAAATACTAGTTAAAAATTTCACCACCTAACCTCAGAAAGAAGTCCTGACTGAGTATAGTTGTTTTGACTAGAACCCAAATATGCTTACCGGGATTAATAACTGTAGCAACAGTGGGACGGCTGACGCTACATCCAACTGAAGTGTAAACCTGAATAATGCAAGGGAAAAATCTAGTTTTAGTTCAGTTATTTTAGTTTCTTGTGTTAAAGCTTGTTACACAATTTATATTTTGCCCAAAGAAAAAAATGACAACTGTCAGAAAAGTTGGGAAAATGTGGTACTGAAATATAGGTTGTTTTCTCGTGTAGGGAACGCAGATGAACACAGATGACGTCATACGCGAAAAGAGAGAAGTATATAGAGTCACCCAGTCAGGACCATGACTGTTATAGATTTTTGGACTTTTTGCTTTCCCAAGTATATATCTCAGCTGTTCCACGTTAATTTCCCTGGGTTTTGTTGGTAGTTCAAGACCATGAAACTAGCATCTACAACATTAAATATTTTCACTTATTATTTCTAGAACGCAAGCAACTCGCAAAGTGAGCAGGTTTGAATTTCTCCGCTCTGTTCCAGCGATAATGTTGCATGTTATTTAACAATGCGTTTTTGGAAGAACAGGTAATATCTCGTACATGTTTCGTTGATTTTCTGCCAATTTGTATCGTGAGCTTACCTTGAAAATATTCTTACACCCCGTCAGCTGCTCTTGATGAAGGTAAATGTCAATAAACTGGTGAACCAAAGTATCAAAGTTAATACATGTATCAATTTTCGTGATCACATGACTATGATTATTGTTTTCATTCATTTTCTCCTCTAGTTAGACGGTCATTCTATCGTAGCAGTGATAAACAGTATTACGGTGCAGGATTCCTTCTCTAACGCCCTAGGGTTCTAAATCCTGCACAACTCTATTGCTCCATTTCTTTTTCTAAACTACTGACATATTTTGAAACGAAACAATGCTGATCCTTTGAATGCCTTACTTAAAATATGCGAAACATTCCAAGGCTTGGATAGAAAATAAATTCTTCAAAACTAATAACATGATACCTATATGACACTAGCTCGTACCAAGTTTTTTGTCCCATAATTCCTTTGTCTTCTAGGGCTACTATAACATTTAGAGCCCTCCCAGTTGACGAAGTATCGCCGCGACACATCAGCTCCGTCTAGATATGAATGAATGCACAAACTGTAAATTTTCCACTGCATGTAGACTTCCCACAATAAGCAAACACGAACGTAATGTTTTCACATTCGAACCTTTCTGTCGTATATCTATGTAAACAGGTACTAAAATCACCCAACGGCAGCACCTGTATTGCAATATAACATAGCATAACCAAACATAACACAACACAACAAAACATAACATAACATAACATAACATAACATAACATAACATAACATAACATAACATAACATAACATAACATAACATA